>VYXH01010550.1:191801-282036 GCA_013397275.1 Burhinus bistriatus
AGCAAACAGCTACTGTAAACATCCAGGAAATCAGTTAGAATCATCATCTTGCACTGGGACTCAGAACCATCTTTCAGAGGAAAAGGCATCTGTGCTTACAGACATGTAGAAAAAAAAGGAGATGCCCATTAAAAGTAGCTATTATATGAGTATTTTGGCACCCCATGACAATAGTTCAAAAAGTACAACTTGCCATTTTAATTCCAGTGCTGATGTTTTCTTCTATTCCAGTAGAGGTTGAGGGAGGCTCTCATGCGTATAATTTGCAGCATTTCACCTTTTTTTTTAAATCAGATTTGCTTGCGTTTGACCATACCTTCACAAGATGACCACTCATCTTGTCATGTATGTTGATATACCTCATTTTTGCAGCAGGATCAGAACTTACATATGCAGAAAAAGAAGAAGCATGGAGATGAACACTAAAAAAGAGAAGAGAAAAAAAAAAATTAAGATAAAGAGATGAGCAGGCAAAATGACAAGGAAAAGATCATAGAAGTTGCTCAGATTTTAAAGAATTCTCATTTTAAAAATATTTCTAATTTTTTTATTTTTTTAATTTATTGTCCCTTTAAGTCGTGTAAATAGCCATCTGTTTAGTTTTGTCAGTAATAGTTGTCATCAGTTTGGACATCTAGTCCATCTTGTCATCTAGTTGAAACTAGATGATCTTTAAAGGTCCCTTCCAACCCAAATCATTCCATGATTCTATGATATTAGAAAAATACCTTTGACTGAATACTAGCTTGGCAGGTGACAAGGGATGCAGTTATGCATATTGTAGTTTATGCTTATTGCTTGTAGTAATTTTTCTGACTTAAGGGGAAAAAAGGAGTTTATTTAAAATGTCTAGTTCAAAAGAACAAATGTTGGGATAGTAGTGTATGCCTGTATTTCATGTTTGAACAAATAGCTATAGTATTTATTGATGACTACTCCAATTATATGTTGGTGGTCAGCAGGAGAAAAGCTGAGAATGGCTACAATGTAACAACAGAAAAAAATATAAAATTATGCTTCCTATAACTGTCTGTTTCTTTCAGCATGATAGTGATATGATAAAATGAGTTTGAGTAACTTCCAAAGTCACACAACTTGAGGTGCTTCCACAAAGAAAAAAGAGAAATAGAAATTAGTATGGAGAAAGCCTTTAGTTTTGACAAACTTTTATTTCTGTAAAGATTAACTGCTGTTCATTTTACTTTTACAACCAGTGATTGACAAGAAACATTTCAGAAACGTAGATGCAACAAAAGGACTTGAATTTAATCCTTTCTGTAATTCAGGAGAGAGAAGCAGTAAGGCCTCGATTCAAGATAAGAGCTAATAGCATTTGTTTCAAGTTAAGCATATCTGCGAGTGCCATTTCTGCACTGGAATTTTCCTGGTTTAACCCTGCGGTTACAATCAAACAAAAGTTGAAACTCTTTCAATCAGCACTGTTGAGGCTACAGCTGCCAAGTCAAAATTGTGGTCTTCAGCCCACATACCTCAAGGGGAATAGCCAATTTATTTGCCAGTAGTGACTTCCAGAACTGTCATGGATTTAAGAATGAGGATTTTTAAATCCATTTTTTGAGATAATAAACTAATTCAAGAACACTTTCTGCCTGTGCATTCTCAAGAGAGGGGAAGTGTGAAGTGTGAGTGTGGACCATAATGGGAGCGATGGGTTTATATTAAGGAGAAAAAGGAAAACCTTACATTTCTCAGAAATTAGCTATAGTAAATTTCATGCATGACTGTTTGATTTCAGTTTTCATTATTCTCTGTACACAGAGGTTCCACTAGCATGAGCAATATTTAGTTTTTGTGATATTATGTACTGTGTAATCCCATTTTGTGGTTTTGCTGGCTCGTAAATGTCATTAATGGTGGACATTACAAAACTCAGTCATCTTTCAACAGAGTCTGTCAAGGTGACAAATTAGCCACTGAAAATTGCATGGAAGTCCATGGATTTCACTGACGTTATAGCTGTGTGTGACAGCAGTGAATTTGGGACCCTGTTCCAAAACACTGAAATACTGACATTAAATGTGTTGATGGCCATTAAGTCTATAGCCTTCAAGTAAATCCATCAGACAGGGAGTTATCTTGACCTCCTTAGGAGCCCTATCCCAGATCAGTTAATCAAAATTTCATCACTGATATGTGTGTGCTCAGCCTGAAGCCCCAGACTGGCAGGATTTTTATTTGAAAAGCACACCTTGCAGCATAACAAACATGTTCTTTTTGAGGATCTGAAGGACACACCACCACTAACATACAAAGCTGGTTAGCCAATGTGGACCTTTAAGCTATCTCAAATTTTTAAACACTGTAAAGAGCACACAAGGAAAGTGGTTGAAGCTGTTTGTTATCCTGTTACTTCATTAATTTTTCCTTTTCATTATTTTGTCAGTATCTCAGTAAAAATTTTGCTCTTCTTCTAGAGGACTTAAATGAGTGAAATATAAGTGAACAGTGCATGTCTACTTTATCTCAGTTGAAATTCTGAAATACTGAACTATTATATCAGGCAGTAGAGGAAGATGCTGTGACAAGAAAAATGATTAAATAGTTTCAAGGAATTTTAAATTCTCGGAAACTTAAAGCGATGTTCATGACTCCTGTTTGTCTAAGAGAGAGAGAGTTGTCTTCCATACATCTGCTATTGGGTGTGCCGAATTGTCTCAACCAAGACAACTGTTAAGAACTACTTGGGAAACTTCATTTCTCCAGCTTTTTAATGGTTCCAGAATGTGTATAATTCCTTTCTCCATAAGTGTTTTTCATGTTTCTAACTGCTTGCGTTTATTGAAAATTGTTCCTTGTTGTCTAGTAAAATTCTAGTTTGTACGCAGATGCTGTGCTGCAGGGCACACAATTAAGTATCAGAATATACACTAGTTGATCTATTCCTCCTATTAAAGTCAGAATTTTGTGCCACTCTAAAAATGTGATTTAGTAGCAGTTCCTACTTTCCCAAATGTCAAATTTCATCCTGTTCTATCAATGTATTTGGTTAGTGCTTGTGTACAATGCTTGCATTTGAATGCAAAAAGATATGCTGCTGCAGTCTTAAGGTTGGCTATCTAAAATCAGCTTAAAAAATAAAAATGGTCAAAGAACAATACTAATGCCTTGTTTCACCCCCTACAGACTTGCTAATGCTTCATCTTAGAGGTCAAAGGGAGGAAATTGAATTAATTCAAAAATCTCCTTGAATGTAGGGGCCAATGCTATTTAAACCTATTAGTTAAACTAAGTGGTGGAGGTAGAGGCTTCAGCAGTACTGTTGTGGTTGCCTCAGAAAGAAGGCAACCTTTCTCACCTGCCTGAAGGGGCGTTGGGACACCAGAGCTATGCGTAATTTTGTTGTCTTTCAAGTCAGATGATTGGACATGGATGACTACATCTGTATTTTACTAAAAGCATAAGTCATTGGCAGCAAATGTGGAGACTTCTTTGTTTGCGTTTTTGAAAGAGGTCAAGCGTTGCGCTGAAATATTTTCACCAAAATAAGGAGGTATTATTGCCACAGTGACTCAGATTAAGTTTACATGGTCTGTAGTGTATTGTGAATAGTTTACCTTACAGATAAAGATTTCTGATAAAGACAGTAATGTGTACTATACTGTGGACATTGCCTGTCATCCTTATTTAACATCAGTCTGGAGAGATGCAAAAGCTAGCAATAGAAAAATTCTTCAACTTCAATAAATTAAAAAAAATTAAGTGCATTGTTGATAAAAAGCAACCAAGAACAGATCAGTTAGCAAGACAAATGTCTTAAAGGGTGTGGAGGGGGTCAGTGTAGGGTTCGAGAAGATGCTTAAAGCATCTGGTTTTGCTTCACTGGTTTCACAAGTTGGAATGAACTTTGCAATTTAACTTCAGCTTTGCGATTCCAAGTCTGTAGTTGAGTGTGGGCCTGGGTGAGTACCTGGCTTTTTTTCTTCTTTCTCTTCTTTGCAGGGTGAGGGGGATGTCTGAGGATGAAATATTTTTCATTACAGCAATAAGATGTCTGTCTAATCGTTGCTGGCAAGACGTAGAATGATAGAGGCTTAGTTTGTGATTTCATTTTGTGTGTAGCTGGGAGCACTGAGCCAGAGAAATGCTTTTCTCAGTTATCCTAAAAGGCACGAGCACATTCTCTGCCTCACACAAGCACACATGTGCTGCGTACACAGATTGCGTCCACATTTGCCATTGTGTCTTGTGCCTAAATGAAATGGGAATGTAGAACGAACATAAAAAATACGGGGAAGCATGAAGAGAAGATGATGTAAAATAGAAAGAAGAGTTGTAAAAACATGAGGGGGAAAGATTATGGCCAAAATGTGAACAAGAACTAAAATTGGATATACAAAGTACATTAGGTGCATGAAGAAAAATTAAAAAAAATAATAAATTAATCTTCTGATTAAGATTTTCAAAGAATTCTTGATAAGGTTATCAATTCCTGTTGGTTTTAAAGAAGAGTTACAGGCCTAATTACTTTAAGCCTCTCTTGAAGCTAGAGAATTTGATGTGTCATATTAGATGCAAAGGATTCTCTCATGAGAAAACAATTTAAAAGAGTTGTACAAGTATGAAGTTCTTAATCTAAAATATTCATGTGTGAGAATGCAAATAAAATGGTAATAAATGATAAATACAATTATATGGTAGGAGGAAGGGATAGAAAACAGAAGACAAAGATTTTGCTTTTGAGGAAAAATCTAGAAATTAAGAGATAGACGTCTAAGGAAACAAATATGTTGTTTGCTAGCAAATATGTTGGTAGCAAATACTAAGTATGCAGCCCAACAAACACACACTTGTTTTTATCCACTCTTGATGGACACACATTAGTTAGCCTAACTGGATATTACCAAGTTTTCCACTTAGCTACAGGTTTGTGAAATAGCAGCGTCTTACTGCTTTAAGTGTTGTGTTTAATAATAGAGTAGGTAATGCTGAGGCAAGTTTTACAGTGTAATAAAATACTGCATCCTGATTTGTGCCTGTATTTTGAGACACATCTTGTGAAAGTTTCTTAATTTTCACAAGTCACATCCAGCTGTTAGTTTTCATTATAGCAAACCATAGTCTAGTCTCCTACAGTATATTATGTCAACAATTACTTCCACTTTTTATATCTTTGTTATAAACTCAAAGCATTACTGTGAGTGAGAATTACATATAACTGTCAGTATAGTGGAACATGCTATAGTGTGTAACAGAATTGTAAATAAGTTAACGATGTGGAAGGAGCGCTGCAGAACCTCCCTGTTCTGCTGCTGATGTTTCCATGGAAGCTCCTCCTGGAATTTGCTGTTGCACTTTTGAAATAGCTGCTGTACGACGCACATGATACAAGATGTTTGAGCTGATTTAAATACTTCATTGAAGTTGTGTATTGTGTATGTCAGTGTGGAATTTAGATAAATGCCTTTATCCACCATGCCTTAACAAATCCTTCGAAAGACGTGCTGCCTTGTTAATCAATTGAGATTTGAGCAGGGATGGTTAATGTTCCATAGTCACACAGTAAAAGAAGTTGACATCTTTAAAGTTAAGTGACTAGTGTTTAATTCAGGATACATACAACTCTTGAGTACAGACTTAAGAAATCACATAAAGTCAGTGTACATTCCTGTAAACGTCTCAGAACTAAATGCTTAACATAAAATGCCTTGAAAATCCCCTATGTTTCCTAATTCTTCTTCATCTCAGCTTAGCTTCTCAGGAGATTTACATCACTTTTTTAAGGTACCTTTGTAGTAAGAAAGTAGTATTCTAATATTTATATATGAGAAAGTAAAGGCAAATGTGTAGTGCATAGGTCATCCACAGTATGTTAGATTGTCTTTTTGTGAATATTCTTCTATCAGGGTGTCATATGTTCGTTTTATTCTACTTTTTTTAACAAGGGCATTTGGTCAAGTGATTGATATCTGTTAAAACTAAACAAAGCAGACAGCCCTGTAAAAGTCTGCCCAATGACTATCATTAATAACTAGGTAATTTAGCAAATGAATGTGGACTATTGCATTCTTCCATGCATATTTCCCTGGTGAGAGTAGAACAAGCAGGAAAAGAAGGGATGGAGAAAATTCATTTCTATGTTGTGGATATCTACTGACAGCCCTATTTAGTGATCTCTGTTACTGAAAGGGTGGACTTGGAATACAAATAAAGCTTGTAATCTTCTGACCCAGGAGGTTGTAGGATATATTAAAATACTCCGTCAAAGAATTGATATAACTTTAAATACTGCGTAATTACTCACCTGTGTCAATTGGTGCCATACAAATACTTGATCTTTATTGAAGAAATATGTCCCCAAAATAGATGTAGTATGCCTAGAGGAAGTGAATGTTTGCAGCTATAATTTGTATTTGTCAATGTAGCATCTGCAAAGAAGTCAAGACATTGAACCATCATTAAAAATGCAAATGAATTCTTATCTTTTCCAAACACTTGATAGTGGATGAGCTGTGATAAGACTGTCTCTTTGCTACACAGTGCATAAATCTGCAAGCTGTGTCAATGTGAGATGGTTGTTGTAGGATCATTTAGGCTGATGCAAGCGGTAATGCAATTCCCCAAACCTGGACCTTTATTAAGCTGTATACTCTTTCTCATCAGAACTGTCTACGTCTTTCACTGAAATTATTTCTGAGGTGGGTGTTATCCCAAGGTCAACTGATGTATAAACAGTAGAAGCATCTCACATGATCCAGGATGATGTGTAAGGAGTAAAGGGTG
This sequence comes from Burhinus bistriatus, assembly GCA_013397275.1. Taxonomy (NCBI): domain Eukaryota; kingdom Metazoa; phylum Chordata; class Aves; order Charadriiformes; family Burhinidae; genus Burhinus; species Burhinus bistriatus. The sequence goes on from VYXH01010550.1 coordinate 198,543, forward strand.
AAGTTGCTACTCATGAATTTCATAAGAAAAATGGCTTATTAGAAATTGAGATGGAAGTGTTTTTTAAATAAAGCTGTTTCATTATAGGTCTACTATAGATAATTAAATATGTACCTTTTAGGGTTTTAGAAAAAAAATGAAGATTTATGTAATTACAACACCTCTGAAATACATGCAAGACGTAATAGCTCCTGGCACAGTGGAGGATGTTATAAATGAAGATTTATTATGAGACCTTTCCTCTGCATAGGTTAGTGCCTAATAATGTTACAAATACAGCTTTAGTTGCATCTAGGAAAGCATGCCAGTCTGGAGGGTCTTTTAACCCCTTCTGGTTAATAGTTATTTCAGGATTTTATTTCTCCATTTATTATGTGGTCAGTTTGGTGATAAATCTGTCTTGTCAAACAGCCTTCATTCATCTACTCCTTCTGGACTAAATGTGTAAATCTATTATTTGCTGTGTTTTGAATTACATACTGGTTTAGGTCTCATCTTTCACCTAGTATTGCATTGATGGAATAATATCTTTTAAAGACATGATAGCTTCAGACTCTTCAAGTAGATCCTTAGCTTCTGCTTGGACAGCCTCTTGCTATTGGTTTCTAGTACCTGAAGTGCACCTGAAGTGACCAGCTCACTTTCCAGTTCCTCAGCGAAAAACAACTGTTCTGGTGCTACTTTGACTCGCAATTTACATGTAAGGGTGTGAGTTTGCATTGGACTTACAGGGAGTTGAAGTCTTAGATAAACACAGGTTTTAAGCAGTAGGCTGTGATTTTGTCAAAATCAACCCATTCATATAATTGTAATTTGTTTTTTAGTTCTCCACTTCCCTTCTGGTAAATGAAAAGGTCACCTCCATGTGATGCTTTGAGGCCTTCCTGGGTAGTCAGAGGGCTCTCCCAGCAATACTCTGGCCATTTGTTTTTTGTATCTGAGAAATAGTGGTTCTCTGTACAGGGCGTAGCAGTAAGTTGAGACAAACTGTATTGTTTAAAAATACTAATACATCTGTGTTAATTAATGTAAATGCCTCTCTGCCCTCCGTGATGGTGGGATAGGGAAGTGGAAACAGCCCTTTAGCAATTTTCACTGACTGAGAAATGTTCCTTCGTGATTCCAGAGTACTGAATCATTTGGATATACTTGTTGCACAGACACTCATAGACAGTACATTTGTTAAAAAACAGCCAGCTTGGAAATCAGTCAGTCCACTGGCACAAATTAGTCCAGGGTCTCAATTGTGTTTGCCCAAACCTGGCAGTTTCTGATCCATGGAGGGAACTGACGACAAAAGTCCTGGGTGTGTGTACCCAGGTACACCGCAATTATAATTTCCTCTTTGTTTCAGTTGTAATTTAAGCTCCACAGATCTGGACAGGTACATTTTCCTGAAAATGCACATCCTACATTAGCGCTGTAGGGAAGTAGGATAAGATGCTGTAGGGCAAACCCACTGAAAATACATAGATATGTTAAAATCATTGCCACATCCACGACCAACACTTCCCTCTGTCCTGGAGGATGGAGGCACAGGTTGCAGTAAAATGGACCTCATTCATGTTCCAAAAAATGTTTGCAGTTCCCTCCTTTGAGGTTTTGTTCTTTGTATTCCAGTTAACAACCTTGCCTGAGACAGGCTCAGATATTTTTTCAAATGAGGCCCTAGGAGAAAATATACTGTGGGGCCACTATCAAAAAGGACTGGTACCTAGGCATTAGAAAGGTTGCTTTTATCCTTATCGCAGCTGTGGATAACATAAGCTCTTAAAGCTCATCTTTAAAGGTGGCATGCCTGTGGAAACTTGCCTGTAAAAGGTTTCTAACTGTGGAACATGCCTCCCAGATGTTCTGGGAAAGTGAATTGACCTCAAATAGTACATTAGAATGGGCTAACACTGGAAACTAAAGAAAATTTCATCTTTTTCTAACAGACTCTTTCATCTTGGAATTTCTAGGAGCACATCTTATTTTTCATATTAATTATAGCCAGGGAACTCACTTATGAGGAGTGCCAGAGAAGGGGGTAGGGATAAATAGTACTAATTGTACCACTGTCTATTAGCCTTATAATGGTGATGTGAAAGAAAGTGACAAAATTTTGATGGATTTTCCTTTTCTATAGATGTCTCCACAGCAACGGATTTCTTTTTAAGGAAACTCTTATGTTTAACAGACAGTTACGAAGAACTGATGCTTCATTTGAGTCATAACACTGGAGGATGCAGAGGCTCCAGAGCCTGCATGTGGACATAGGGTTTACAGAACAGCCAAGAGCTATGTTGAATTCTGGAAGCCATGCTGGGTTTCTAAGACAGGAATTTTTGTGAATTTGAGGTGAGAAATTGGCTCCACTAAGGAAATTTTCATGAGGATAACATTCTCTGTCTTCTCTCATATGTGTTAATCATTTCAATAGCTAAGCCATTACTATTGGCCACTTCATGGATGATAAAAGGAATGCTGTCTTTAGACCTTTAAACTCAGAACTGTTGACATCTTTATTTAGGAAGAGCACTATTCCTTCTGAGCTTATATAGGACAAAACCATCATTAATTTAACATTATACATTGTGCAAGACAGCCTTAGTTTAAGTACAAGATGAGAAAACCATGAACATGTATTAGCAAAGAGCAGTGAGGTGGTACCTGTTGGGGATGAAACGGTGCTAAAAGAGATACTCCATTTTATTATCCCAGTCAACAGTTCTACCCTCAATCTGTATTTTCATGTTTCTCTTATATAAATAAATGTGATTATGTAGTTTCTGAAAATGTTCCTTGAATTAGGGGCTGTCCTCATTTTTCTTAAAAAAAAAAAAAAGGAAATATCAGTATGATTCCTAAGAAAATCCCCAACAGTAACACATTACAGAAAACTGAGATTCATTGAACGTATTAAGTAATACTAACTATCGAGTGTTCCCATATTGCAGCCTGGGAAGCCTTTAGGGTACTGAAAAAAAAAAAAAAAAGACAGCATGAGACTACAAGTGAATATTGCATTACCCTTTGGCACACTGTCCCACCCATAAAATGGACCTCCGTGAGTGAAGCTTGAGAAGCCTTGTCTGAAGAGTTCTGGGGCACATTTCAGTATTCTCTCCATTGGTTTTCAGGGAAGGAGAACTCATTATCAGAAATGCATCATTGGAGCATTATATATTTCTACCTGTTCCCATTTCTGGACTGGTGATGTTAGAATGTTTTTCTTTCTAGTGTCTCAGTGACAAGAAAGATGTCTTTAGAGGTTCATTATTATTTAAGTGCTATATATCAAACATTGTATGGGTGGTGACCAACTGGGCAAATTCTACTGTCTGGCATATTTTGTAAAGAAATTGACAGAGTGATAGGACACTGATAATTCAATATTATGACCATCAGTCACAATACTGACAGTACGTTGCTGCACGGATGAGAGTAGAGGTGTCTCATCAAAAAGTAAGTAGAAAACTTAGTTCCAGGTTATTGTTGGTTCCGTCAGATAAACTACCAGGGTTAGATATTGTAACTAAAGCAAAGCTGGAAAAAAGCATTGTCAGAGACTAGTACTATTATAAAAATTCATAGTTAGATTATATACTTGTGAAATGTCAGTAGGACATAAAACACTGTAGTAATTGCCATTCTTTTTAATATAGTATCTGTCTGCAGAAAAGTGATTAATTTATGACCCAAATGTTATTGAAACTAACGTACATAATGCCCTGGAAAGCTACAGAAATAACTGTCATACAGAAATGACGCTTTATAGCTTGGGGAATGTCTTCAAATATTTTGATGGTTACATATTGTCATCAACTCCCTATGGTTAGTACAGGGTGCTTGCTTTTGGTAGTGTGCCACTGATGCCATATTATGTGCAAGTTATCCTTCTGCCTACTTGATATCACAGAATGGTTGAGGTTGGAAGGGACTTCTCAAGCATGGCTACCTAGACCCACTTACCCATAACCATGTCCAGACGGCTCTTGAATATCTCCAAGGATGGAGACACCACAACCTCTCTGGGCAACCTATACCAGTGCTCGATCACCCTTAAAGTGAGTGTTTCCACATGTTCAGAGGAAGCCTCCTGTGTTTCAGTTTGCGCCCATTGCCTCTGGTCCTGTCCCTGGACACCACTGAAAAGAGCCTGGCTCCTTCTTCTTTGCACCCTCCCTTCAGGTGTTTATATACATCAATAAGATTCCCCCTGAGCCTTCTCTTCGCCAGGCTGAACAGTCCCAGCTCTTACATCTCGTCACTTTCTTACTACAAGGCTATGCCCTTTGATTGCTACTTGTTAACTTGAAACACTAATTTGCAAGGCAAATGGTGCTTGAATTATATAGTAAAATACTGCAACAAGCATATAATATCTTAAAAAGCATGACTTGTGTTTTCTTTTTAAATTATTTTAAACAGTTCTCCTAACCAACATTATTTATTTGAGTAGAAAAGCTGATTATGTATTCGTCTTAGTGGTCACCTAGAAGTAAAATTTGTATGTAACATAACATAATACTGCATCTTCCACAGCTTCTCTCTTTCTCTTGTCATGTTTGTGACTAGTCAATATCATCTGATCAAGGACTACTGATCATTTTTATTACTGAACATTTGGTTCAGTATTATTTGGAAAGTAGGTTCAGAATGGTATATCCCACTGGTTCTTGACTCCACTGCAACTTCTCAGGTGTTAAATAGTTAAGCAAACATTGGACTTAAGGATCCTGTTTCATTTTGGACACGTCAGGTTGAAACCTCAGCTGAGTAGGTGGGTGTATCCATTCAGCCTTTAAGTATGAGTTTCTTCATGTAAAGGCAATCTTTGCTTACATTCACATAGATAAAAAAGCTGGGATCTTGAAAGAAAAAATAATAAGTGACTGACTTTGTGCATCAATTGAATTGCTTGAATGTATCAATATTGATATATAATACAGAATTTCCTGATGCTGAGATAAAGAGTTTTAATCAGTTAAGTCTGGACAGCGTACTTATGTTCTTGGTTTTGTTTCCATGCAGCTCAGTACCAGAGCATTTCTCTTCTACTCCTATGGTACCTGACATATTAATTGCTAGCCTACTTTTGCAGCTATAGGCAGAATGTCTTAGTTTGATCAATGGCATATTTTAAATTCTGTTAATCATGGGTTTTTTCCCCTTCTTTGTTTTGACTTTTCCATTTTCTTCATTACCGCAGACTGCTTACCTGCATCACATATATCCAAATGTAAAGGCAGCTGAGGAGGCATGAGTTATCCATGCAGAAACAAAGCAGTAGTAAGCTGTGACAGAATTGTATTATAAATTGCAATTCGTTACTCGGGTGTCATGCTACATCAGATAACTGATAATCTGATGCCTCTCCCATCCTGCACCTGCACCCTAGGTTACAAAGAACTGAATCCGAACAGCTGCTGTAAAAAAAGCTAGATGTGGGTACTCAATGGAAAGAATACGTTTCATTATTACCTTTCCACCCTGTACTCCATTTAATTACTTGTTACAATTGTCCTTTATCTCCTGCAGTTCTTTCCATTTTGCACGCAGATCAAGTCTTGCATCTGAAATGGAATAAGCCCATCCAACAGTACGGGCTGGGGCTGCCTTGGTAGACAGCAGCTCAGGGGACCTGGTGGACAGCATGTGAGACATGAGCCAGCAGTGACAGCATGAAAGGCAATGGACACAAACAGCAATATGGGCAATTCTGATTAGATATTGGGACTTTTTTTATTTTCACCACAAGAATGGTCAGGTTTAGGGACAGTTGCACAGTTTGGTTGTGTAATCTCTGTCCTCAGAGATACTGAATCCTCACCCGAACACAACCCTGAGCAACCTGATCTAATTGGACCTCCTCTGAGCAGAGAGTTGTGCTAAATGATCTCCAGAGGTCCTTTCCAACCTTAATTTCTCTGTAGTTTCATGATAAGCAAAGGTGAGCCCTGCAAAGGTAACAGGAACTAGCTAATGAAGCACTTTCATTTCATTGTTGAAGTTGGAATAATGAATGATATTTTTTTCTTTTGGGTACATCATTTTCGATCTAAATGAAGAAATCAAACCTAAATGAGGTACATTTTTCAGAAAGTGCTTTTAAATTTTGTGACTTAAATTATTTGTATGCCTGATGAATTTGCTCTTGAAAACGTTTTAACCATTTTTTTAGGACAGCCCAGTGACTGACTCAAGTTTTAGATTTACGACGAAGGACATATGAGAGGCCTGAGTCGTAGGAAAAAAATACTCAACACAGTGTTACACATACACATATACATACACATACACAAGTTCTGTTTCTTTGTCTTAAAAAATAATTTAGACTAGATGATTTTAGGTGTCTCAAAACATCATCCAAGCAAAAGTTTAGCTGAATAGGGCCACAGCAATAAGCATCTATTTTAACAATTTTAGGAGTGTTAATTTGTAAGAGGGACAGTGTGCAGGTTTGTGTTGCATCATGATTTATTGTATTTTTCCTATAGAGGGAAATATAATACAACCCTTGTTTGCGTTTCAGGGGGTTGAAATCTTTCTTTGTCTTAAAAAATAATTTAGACTAGATGATTTTAGGTGTCTCAAAACATCATCCAAGCAAAAGTTTAGCTGAATAGGGCCACAGCAATAAGCATCTATTTTAACAATTTTAGGAGTGTTAATTTGTAAGAGGGACAGTGTGCAGGTTTGTGTTGCATCATGATTTATTGTATTTTTCCTATAGAGGGAAATATAATACAACCCTTGTTTGCGTTTCAGGGGGTTGAAATCTAGAAGAAAAGAGGAGACAGGGCTCTGATTTTGACAGTTCATTGGCAAGTTTTGCCTTTTGGATTCTGCTGGAAGGGCGGGACCCAACATATGTGCAAGTCTTGATCAAATTTATTTTTATTCCTCCAATGTAACAGGGCAGCTATATTGCTTATACATGCTTGTATATATAAATATATTTGTGTATATATGTATTTTAGCTCTAAATGTAAAACAGACACATATTCTCCTGAGTAAAAAAAACCTGAATCCCAGCAGAAATCTTCCCTGCAGGACTCATATGCTTTTAGGCTTAGAATTTAACAGATAACATCCTAAATGTTCTCTGAGACATTTCCCTTCTGTCTATTACAACTGTGATCTTCTTTCAGGAAGAAAAATTACCCCAAAAGCAAGAAGAAAGAGGGGAAAAAAACCACCACTGTATAAATGTCTGCTATATGGCTGGTAGGCAGGCATGAGCTTAATCTGTAGGGGTAGCCCCATTTACTGAAACATCTGAATGTTACTCTTTCATGTCCTGTAGTTTGGACATTGCTGAACAGTGTCATGTTGTGGCATTCATTTCTGCAGGTTTGGTTTTTTTTAATATGTGACAGATAGAATACTTGTCTAATACAGCCAAAAACAACCAAAAGATGGCAGCACTGCTTTTAACATTCAGTGTGCACCATCTGCACTAAGTGGTACATCTGTCAATAATACTATTGAATTTTTGCCTTCATACATGGTATGCAGTTTCACCGTTCAATGAATAGGTCTTTCTTAACAAAAGACCTATTAAAATGAGCAGCCTTGCTGCTAATGGAAATTGTCTTTTACCACTGCAAATTTGCATAATGCTGTATCATCTCTGCAGCAGGAAAAGCCTAGCAGACATAGGAACTCCAGTGAATATTTAAATACCACAGGGCTGCTTTAATCAGTGTGACTGAGCAATCTCACTTCATCATTTGCTTTACTGCCCTACGATTATTTCTATTCCATTTTTATTCCAGAAAACATTTTTTTCCTCACCAGGCAAGGTGTTTTAGGATGTAGGACACTGAACTGTCCATGTCTAGTGGTTTCTTTACCAGTGGTTTTAAATGCCTTCTACCTCTCTGAAATGAATGTTAATCACTTCAGTTTAATCCAAAGAAAACCCCAAGGGGACACAGCCATCAAAGAATTAGTAACATTGTCAAGAGATTGTTAGCGTTTTTAGTAATCATCCATGGGCTGTATAAAACCACTTTGTTTCTTACAGTGTAGTGGTCATGTTATATCACTACGCATATACAAAGACTCAGAAATTTTTAATTAATCAATTTTGTTTTCATACTGTATTTGAAGTGATTTTTTTAGCAAGTACTAGACATCTGCAAAGGATGACGAAGTAAAAATGAGGTAATTCAAACTACAAATGAAGTATTTGAATATTAAATGAAATAGGTTGTGATACAGTGTGAGGTTTGATATTCGGCATATAAATGTGAGCCGTTTTTGTTTTATATTTAAAGAAGGCAATAACATGTATATGGCTGCAGTGTCAACATTTCTCATTACAGATTTGGTCATGTTGAAAAGCAAGAAAATTTAGCTTGACCCTTCTAGAATCATTTAATTTCTAGCAAACTGACTTTCAGATCACCTCTTACTGTCATTTTGCAAGAAAAATAAACAACCAATATGCTGCTTGATCTTTGAGTTTTGGGGGCTGTGATTAATTTTTTAGCGCCTTCACTCTTGCCAGAATAGACTACATAAAACTTCTCATTCTGAGTGATGTTATAAGAATATCTGTGCACACCTAAACATTTGGAAAAAAAGGTGAAAGTTCACGGCATTATTTGACAAAATACCTTAGCGTGTCTCTGCAAAGAAATCAGCATTGTCATGAGAAAATATGCCTATTTCTGGCATTGCTGATCTTTCAGTACTCACCTAACTTGATCATACAGCAGTGCTGCTGAGTGGAATAGACCATCATTATTTTAAAATAAGCACTTAGTTTTTTTCTTACACGGAAAATGTATAATCCAAATGATTAGCCGTATTCAGAATTAGAGACATGTTATTTCAACGTTTGTCTTTGCAACTGCTGTGGAAGTGGCTGTCACCAGGCAGCTCCTATGGTCAAATTTGCCAAATTGCACATTGATAAATTCAAATAGTCAGTGGAAACTGTTTCTTCAGATGCAGAAATGGTCACGCCAGGAAGTCTTCTGTACAAAGCTAAAATAGTTAGAAGATAATGTGCTGGAGCGATCACGCAGGGATAGAGGGGTAGTGAGAATCCAGCAGAATGGTTCGGGGAGTCTCGCCGGAGCAGGGGTGCTGGCAGAGGAGGCTGCTGTTGCCACTCAGACAGCAACTGGCCATCCTCTGTGCGAGATCTGGGTCTCGTTGTGAGTGTTACCCAAGGCAAAAGGTCTAAATTAATCAGTTGGGCGTTGTTTTTGAAATAACCGTTTGCTAGTGTCGGTGCCTTACAGCATAACTGATATTTTCAGTGACACAAACTACAAAGGAGTGTATTGCCCATGAGCTTCTTGTTGCAGGCTTGGCTTTGCAATGATGACAGCAAAAAGGCGGTGGATTAGGCCTGGTATCAAACTTCCAAGTCGCTGGATCAAGCCAGGCAGCCAGGGGGGCACCGGGGCGCAGGGCAGGGCTGTGAGGGGGCACCATTCTGGGGATGGGGATGGGCCGAGTCCGGGCTGGGACATGGCCCGGCTCAGTGGGGCCCATGGCCGGGCAGGGCAGGGCTGTGAGGAGCTGGAGACCGGCCCTGCTGCAGCTTTGCTGGGGCAGGGGCTGGTGGCCCTGGGGGGCTGCGGTGGCGTCCTGGGCTGTGGGCAGGTGGGGGGAGCCCTGGGGGAGACCGGGCAGGGACAGCAAGGCCTGTTGTGATCCTGACATGTCTCGGCAGTTCATAAATGGACCAACCATCATAACAGAAGACTTTATTAGCAGCATCTAGTTGGAAAAAAAACCCCAGCTGCGAGTAGGTATTACAGGCATTACAATAAAGCATTTGTACACCTTGGATATATTTTCAATAACTGAAGCAGAAAATGAAGCAAAAAGCTTTGTTATGCAATCAGTATTGGTAAGTGGCGACAGTAAAGAAGTGTCACTGTGGCTTAACAGTGCTGTGGGTATGTGTGGAGAGTACAGTGGGGTAAAGCCACAGGGGTGACAGTAGGGATGACGACTGAAATGAGCAACTCCTGTTTCCTTATTGACCACCACCTGAGTTTTCTGCGTTCAAAAAGGCCAAAATTTGCGAAAAAGAATTGTTTGCAACTAGGCTGAAGAGGTGCTGCTGTCTTTTCCTTCAGTTTCCTCTTGACATTTCCCTTCCCCATTTTGCGAGTGGGAGGGTGCTGTCATTAATGAAGTAGAAGCCTCAGGAGAATTTGAACCTTTTGAAGGACTTCACAGTCCAACAAACTTTCACAGATGAAGACAAGTGGGAGGACACTGGATGGATAACAGGCCTGTCTACAGGCTAGGCCAGGGACAGACAGTAATTCTGTTAATGGCTGTGTTTGAAATGTGTTCAGACCATACAGTAACAAGAGCTTTGTGACAGTAATACTGGATTTTAAATTCACCATGAAGCCTAAAAGCTTTTCAGAGCTTCACTAACTTGAAAGTGGCATCTTAGTTTCTCCGTAACCTTCAGAGTTCAAAGGATTCCACTGTGAATAGTATGGGTCTTGATATAAACCAAATCAGAGAAAATGATAATAATAGTTAAGCCCTCAGTCATTATTTTAATTCATTATGTATTCATAATAGGTTCATCCACTATTGCTAACTAAGCAGAAAATGCAGCCACTTTTAATAAATAAGGATGTATTTTAGCAACTTAATTGGCAAATGACTTGAAACAAAGACCTGAAAGCATAAAATTGATCAAATCAAGATCGGTGAAAGGTACAACAAAATAGTTTGTGTTCACTGGTGGAAAAATAACTACTGAAACAAAATCCTGAATAATCTTTAATGGGACTTGAAGTATGTCCAACAAACCAATAAAGTCCTTCACAACAGAGATGTGCAGTCATGCAATAAAGGAATTTAAATAGCATTGCAAAAAGTATTCCAAGTGTAACAGTAGAAGTTAACTCAAGAATTTAACTCAGATTTAGATAAATAAGAAAGCATTCTTTTAACAGAAAATTTACAAACTTAATTGCAGATGAAGAACAAGGAATTTCTAGTAAGTAAATTCACATTATAAATAACTACAGTGTAAAGTTTTTAGGCTTTTAGGCTAAACTTTTTAGCCTCTCTTTATGTAGTAGGATTCGATTCCAACATGCATACTCCTCCTCCCCCCAAAAATTATAAACCCCTACAAAATTATATTTGAGCAAAATATCTACCTTTTTCATTTTCCTCTGTCTGATACGAAGTGATGAAGGAAATGTCAAATACAGCATGTGAAAGCAGTTAGTCAAAAGGAGAGATTTAAAGTGAAAACCCTCCAGCCTTAAAAACCAAGTCTTTTGATTTTCCTAAGTATTCAGAGAAGTAGTTTGTTACTAAATTACAAAATATTAGTACAATTACAAAATTGTACGCTGTCTTTCCATGTGTAAAAAACAAGCTGAGTATAGAAGAAAATACTGCATATGGTGACAGTCTAACAGTCTTGAAGAAGGCAGTTGGAAATACGTACTGTAGAGAACCTGTATATGGGTTATGCTTCCAAAGAAAGAAGCAATAGATACAGTAGCTTTTGTTTAAAGAAGTGTTTCAGATGGCAAAATCTTTCATTACTATGCTTAAGGAAATCTTGGATAAGAAAGAATGGGTCTTACTTTAGTTGCTGCAGAATTAGAACAGGTTGGGTCACCAGCAATTGCTGCTACGCTGATTGAGAAAGTACTGCCTCTGTAATTTTATTAGTGCCTGGAGTGTTTTATCTGACATCAGAGAATTTCTTGCAAAGGACACCTATGCACAGGAGACAGAATGAAGGAGAGTTGTGAAACCCCGTCAGCATCCCGCTGTGTGAGCTTTCCAAGTAGGATACAACTGAATTTTGGACGCCGAGTGCTCAGAACTCAGTGGCAGGCTGCACAGTTACATCAAGCAGTAGACTTTAGGCAAGGTAGAATAACTTAAAGGATTAAGTATTGCCAGCTGTGTGTTTCATATATATTTAGTGAGACATATTTGAATTTAATTTTTTAATGTATATGGGCACATTGTAGGGTAGGAGATGAGAAAGGGATCTTAGAAGGTACTAAAATCAACCAATACAGAAGCAGAGCTAAACAGTTCACTGTTTAGTTGCCTTGGCATTAAGAAGCAAATGAAGGACTTTGGCTTGCAGACAGCCTTTCAAAATTTATACGGTCTTGATGAAATAGAAGTCAAGTTAAGGTGTATTTCACAATCAAAAAATAGGCCCAAGTCCAGACTTCAACAAGTCCTGCATTTTTAAAACGGAAAAAAAGAAAACCTATCTTTCTAAGAAGTCTGCCTTCATCAAAGCAAACGTAATAAAACTTCAGCAAAATCAGTAACGCAAACCTTTCATGTACAAGTAAAATTAATTGAATTCTAAATTAATGACTGTTTCTCAGTGGTCTGAATCATAGCATGACGTTTATGCATAAGAAAAACTACTATATTCAAATATTAGGCCATGCAATAAATCTGTGTTGTTTGGTTTCCATCTTAGAAAGCATATTTACCCAGATTACGTGGGCTGCATACAAAACGTAGTTTCACTGTGGGGAGCAAAAATCCTCCTTCAGGCTTTTTTATGTCAGTAATAATAACCTGAGGGTTGCAGTTGTCTAAATGGCTACATTGATAATTTGTTATTTAGATTCTCTGTTTTTCTGTAGCTGGCTTAGCAGGTGACCTCAGATTTAAATTCTCTGGAGCAGGGACCATACATTTATATATGCATGAACAGTGGGGATTTGATCTTGGATGGAGCTGCAGGCTATGACTGCGATGTAAATGTCAAATCATAATAGAGTAAGCTCAGGCAATTTCTCTCAGAAATAAAACTTACTGCTTTCAAATATCACTAGGCTAAAGAAACTTCAGCATAAACTAATGCTGAAGTCAATGGAAAATACATTTATCCACAATGTAGCTTCAATGTAAGTTATTTAGTTGTAAGGCATATTAAGATTTTATTAATCGAGTTATGCTGTATTCTTCACTCCAGCAGGACTATGCCATTTGAGAGGAAAAAGCTTCATGGATTCCTGTGGAATTGCCACACTTTCCTTCTGTCTCTCGAGCACTCTTTGCAATTTTTGGCCAGGCATAGTCTAAAAATAAATAAATAAATAAACAAGGAAATGAATAAAAAATAGATATAAAAACCATAGTAACATCTTTAAACATAATCTTATGTGTTAAATCAGCCATAGTGCACACTCTCCTTTTAGACAAGTCAAGTTCTCAAATGTCTTCTATATCATCAGTGTGATTTCTGGTTCATCTTCCCTCACTGCAAGTTCAGAAAAAAGTATGTCACCTTTATGAGGAACGATAATAAGTCGGAAAGATTCCATCAGTTGTTTAAACTCTTTAGAGCTACTTACCCAGAATCGCTGATAGCTATGGTGCAATTTAATTATAAAACATAAATTTTAGTAGTCCAATCTCAATGAGAGAATGGAAAGAACTCTATATATATGATCTTGTTAGCTTTTCTCGCAGGGAGCCTTTTACTCCTGGAGTATACCTTTTGTTTTTCGGCATTTTAGTTTGTTGCCGTAGTTGGAAGAAGTTACCCTCCTCTCTCCTGCAGCTCTAGGGATCGTTTGCAGAACAAAGTTAGGAATTTAGATGTGAATTATACTAGGACTATGAAGAGAAAATTATATGTGACATGAAGTACAGAAGTATATATTTGAGTTGATACATGTGAATCATTATGTTTTCTGGATTATGTATACAGTCACTGTCCTCAGTGGTGTCCCATAAATGGTTAATGTTTGAATTTCCTAGCAAAAAACTACATAAAAATTAGATACTGCTGATTTGGAATCACAGATACAAAGTCCATTTATGTAAGTTAAATGGGGAAAGTTAAGGGGAAAGAATTGAGAGAAAAATAGGAGAAGTCACAAAGTCTTACAGAATACCAAAGAAAAAGATGTGCTATGATTTTCTTATCTTTAGGTAGACTGTTGCATATTTTGAAAAGTTTTGTCATTGACTTCAGTGAAAGAAAGTTGAGACCTCTAGTGCTGAGCTGATGCATGCTGTGTTCAGAGGCTAATGTCTTATATCATGAAAGATGCGTTTAGGGCCCTGGTCTTACACCTGCTTTTTATTTGATCTTAAAATGGGTAAAGTTGGTTGGGTGCACACTTTCTTGGATTCATCAGTAGCAGTACTTCAATAAGCGTTGCTGTCGCTCACTACAACTGTAAGCTCTGACCTTTGAAGTGCACAAGCTGGATCCTAAGGCAGGACTCGATAGGTGTGTCCACTATTATGGTTTGTTCCATATGCTTTTGTCAGGAAAGGGAAAAGTTAACAGGAGGAAGCACATGTCCACCAAGTTAAGGCTTTTAAATAGTTCTATCTTCTTCCTCCTAGCATACAAAAGGCTTTGTCTTAATAGCTTTGAATTAAATCTGTGTGGTGTGTGCTGTCTGACATCTACTCTGATTCAGCTATGAAGCCTTAGCAAAGAGAAAAATTAACTGAATGTAGGTTCTTGGTGTTGTATCTAGCAGTGTTTTCCTGGCATGTTTATCATGGAATATAACTTGTAGAATCATGATAGGCCTTGAAAACATACACAGTTACACACTCACATATGTTACTAAGATGTAGCAATCAGCATCAAGTTATGTAGATCTTAGTTGTATAATATAAAAGAGATGTTCATATGTATATATATCTATCACATATAATTCATCTTCGTACTGTAAGAAAAAAATGTAGACCACTGCGTAAGAAATTCATCTGCAACCAAGTAATTCTGCAAAAATACTGTATTATTTTTTAATCTGAAACTCCTAAGCTGTTTTTTCTTTCAAATTGACAAAGCAGCTGCCAGGGGTTCTTCTGCATTGCATTTATCTTCAGTTCCACTGAGGGATGCAGGAAATGCTGACCTGCATAAGGTTGTGTTGGCTCAGTAAGTTATGTTTGTGTTTTGGCGTAACAGGAAGGTTCTGAGGGGAGAGCCTGGAATGGAGGTGCAATCCAAGGTGGAAATGAAAAGTCTTACAGGAGTAACTGATAGGCTGCAGATTTATTTGTAACACAGTATGTCCATATAAAGATGTAAGCCATGCCTAGGGCAGACTGAAGATGAATACTGAAATGCTATCATCTAGGGAATGAGCTGGTCAAAGATTTGAGGCCTTAGATGGATGTGAAGGCCTCTGCACATCTTCCCAAAGCTTTGAAGGCTGCAACCTGTAACACGTTCCTCTGAACTTCCTTAGGCCATCTGGCCAAAAGAGCTGCCTTGCTGATGCATCTACTAGTGTGAAGTTGCAATGTATAATGCTGATTGTCTTGCTGCACAGTTTCCATTCTCTTCCTGCTCTGAAAAAAGGACAGAAAGGGAAAACAAAACCAAACAAACCTCGCATAGCTGGTTTTAGTCTCTCAAAAGGAAGTTTCTTCTTGATCCCGTATTGCTTTAGGTGACAAATTGTCTGATGGTGCTGTTTCCACTTTTGAATTTGACATAACTGAGCTGGAGGAGTGGGGCTCAGGGAGGCATTGTTGATCTATTCACTATAGAAATAAAATGGACCATTCCCAAATGAGATTGAATAATCCATAATCCAATTTACCTTTACTAAGGAAAGTTCATTGGTGGCTGTCTAAAGGACAGTGTTCTTAACTGGCCAGTGTATCCTGTATCTGGCCAGTGGTGTGAATGCTACCTGAAAGCCTAATTAGTCCTATGGTTAGAAGGCTGGTAAAATAAAAAAAATAAAGTGAATTTATTAATTTCAGAGCAAGAAATTAATGTAAAATAAAGATAGAGGAAACAATAACTTTATATAAAGGGGAGAGATGCATAGAAATGCTTTAAAAGAAGTGAGAGAACAGTAAGAACTGAAATAATTAACTGGCATTCAGAAAATCACTATCATTGCCTCTGCAATAGAACTATCAGGATATCCTGCAAGTTTCAATATCCACAAATTGTTATAAAATGAAAACAGATGTTGTTTCCTTCCTATAACTTCTATGCAAACAGTAAAAGAAACATTTTAAAGGAACTTTTTTAAAGGGGTGGTATATGTGGGAAATCCTACTGATTGTAATAGTTGCTGGTACAAATAATACAATGTGTTGATTTGAGTGGAGTAATTATTAACCTCAGTCAGTTTAGTAGTAGTGAAGTTGCTTACCAGGTGACCTGATAGTGTTATGATTACTACTAACTTCCTCAGTTATTGTATTCTATTGTCTCAAATCTATTTGTAAACTGAGCAACAAATGCTCCTTCTCTTTTTATTCAGGAAGTTATTTGCTACAGGTGAAAAAATCATACATGGACTTGCTATTGAAATATTTTTTCCCTTTTGGCAAATATATCACAGTTTATAATAGTTGTAATCATGATCAGTGATGTATCAATCACTGATGATCAGTGATTGTAATCATGGTTAGTGAGATACTGCCCAAAATAAAATGTTACTGTGTCAGAAAATTACAGACAAGTATTCTTATTTCAGTAAACAAATGAACTGCCCTAGCTTCCATCAAGATTAATGCATTTCATCCTCATCCTACTTTAAAATTAGTTCTGGGACTTGAACAATTTGCAGTAAGTTCTTGGGTTTTTCATTGGCTTTTACATATCCAAGCATCATGTAGTCTTAAATCTTGATTTGCTGACTAGCTTTAGTACCTCTTCCAAATCAATTGGCACAGAAACTCCGGAATGCCTAATTTGCATTTACTTTAAACAGTTTGCTGTTCAATCTAAAAAAGCTAATGAAAGATTTGAGACCTTTCCCTGAATTATTTTCCTTAGAGTTTTATTGTTTAAATCCGATTCTAAAGGCTGAAATGTCAAATAATGTGAAGATCATCTAAGATCACTGGTAAACTTCTGTTCTGATCTCAAAGCTCTGTCAGTGAAGTGACCCAGTCAGCAGCTGAAGTCCTCTTGGCAATTTTTACATGCGTTTACTGGGAGAGCTACCAGGAACATGAAAGTTTCTATGAAGGAAAAGTGGTGGTGGTGATGTTGGACTTGAAGAAGGGGTTTGTGTTCCATCTGTAATGGCTGTTCTAATAAATTACCCTACCTCTCAAAGTGTGCCTTGCTTGAATGCAGAAAAAGAGACATTGTACTAGGATCTGAATGGTTTAGACAATCAGGTTTAGGTCAAAGATTGTCATAAAAGCTGATCTCCTGCTGGTCTTCAATGTGAATATTCATGTCTCTTACATTCCCTAATAAATGACTGCAAGGCATATTCACTCACTTTGGATATGATTTCTAAGCTCCCTGAAGTAATTCTGCTTTCCATCCGTACATATGTGGTACATTTTACTTAGCCAGGTGCATCATTTGGTACATAATAACAGTAAGATATCTCCATAAAACATTTTCTTCTTACACCCAGTACTTTTCCAGCTTAGCTGTGCAGTTAGCAAGACTCTTAAATAGCAGAATACATTATTCATCTGTGTAATGCCTTAAAAAAGCTGTAGAACCCCAGTGCTCTTTTTTCCCCTCCCCCTGCAATTACGAACACGCGTTTCAAATTGATGTCACCTTGTCTGGAGCTTAAACATGATCTGAATTTCACTGATTGTAATCTGGCCCCTGTGGCCTCATGTTTCATACATGTGCTTCCAACAGTTATTCTCCAAGCCATGCTTCTTGCAGCTTTTTTGCATTCTCAGCTTGTGTTCTTTTCCTTACTATTATTTCCCAGAGTGCGACTCATGTTAATACTGTGATGGAAATGTCAGGCTAATTATCTGTGAGAATAGGTAATAGTTTGGAAAAGAAGAGGGCAAAACAGTTACACCACAACAAAAGAGCTTACTGCTGTAAGGTTTGCCAACTCTACTTTGCTGAAGTCAATGGCATTTTTTTCACTTTTTGAGGCAAGCATTACCATATGTCAGTAAAATGTATAAAGGAGGGTGTTTAGGGTTCCTAATTTTCCCTTCTATGAGCAGTAGGATGTTTACAACTGGGATAGGAATATCCATTCCAAGAAGGATAAAAGTGGTTAAGAGTGAACACTGCATATTCAGGTTCATGCCTGTAGATGTCCCTTGTGTTAGTAGAAAAGACCATAGCATAGCAAACGTTACAAAATCTGTGCTGCCAAATGTTTATCTGGTTGGAAATTACTTTGCTTCTCTAATGAAAATGTTGTGCTGGGCTTAAGGTACAATTGTCACCTATTCAAAGGAATGTCTTCAAATAAGCCAAGAAACTAGAGATTTATATTCTCTGTGTCTGGATGCTATCCCTTTAGAGCCAGCAGAGATGCCCTGTCAGGTCTGATTTTATACTTCTTAAGTCCAAGGACAGCAGGTGATGACTGAATAAATGCCTAAAGTATTTTGGAAGGAGCAGTGACTTTCCAGGAGAGGAAGGTACGAGAATGCTAGGCCACTGTCCTGTTTGAAAAGACAGGAATGAAAGCCTTGCTGATAAATATCAATCAAACTTTCTGTCTGTGGTCTTTCTTTCTCAGAGAAATAATAGTTAGAAGCTTTTTTCTTTTTGTAACCCCTTCTCTTTTGTAGTGTGGTAAGTTGGGAGCTTACTTAGTGAGGTGAATCAAGTCAGCGTTATTTGAATATTAATGCAAGCCAGTTTCAACAGTCTTCCTCCGTGGTCCTATAAATACAGCTATATCTAAAACATAGAAATTATTGGAGATAATTTCTCAATTCAATATAGTACTTAATTTTAACTTTAATATCACCTAAAATATTTTCTTATTCATTTATTGTGTAGGAAGGTGCATTTTTCAGGTGTTGACAATGATGGAGGAAGTCCTATCTTCCATATATAGTACCATATTGGACCATTCTCTTACATAAATCTGTTTTGTAAATCGGTGGGAAGCAGGATGGTACAGTTATATCCCATTACAGTTAAAAAGTTTAAGTACAAAGAAAACTAGTAAAACAACTACATTGGTGTTGTGGATTTAATTCCCAAAAGATTTGGTACAACAGTTTTAAATGAATTATAAATGTAGGGCTAAGACTGAGGTCTAAGGCTTTTGAGATAGGGAAGGACGTAAGAAAGTTTGTTGGAAAGAAAATCTCAAGTTCAGCTAGGGCATAGAGAGTAATATGCTTATGGATATTTTTTGCTCTTATATCACAGGTCCAATTTTTTTCCCCCAGAACTTACATACAAAAGGACATAAAATGGATCCTTTGAAGTGAAGTTGATGTTGTCTGCAGTTAGTTAAAAATAGGCCTAAAATACAGCTGGGTGATTTTTCTCATTACCAAAACAAAAAAAACATTTCCTCTGCCAAGTCACTTGGAAGATACCAATGTAGTCTAATGTATTTTTTCTTCTCTCTTTTTAAAAAAAGTACCATTTTTAACCAGCACAACTGAGTCTTAGTATAAGTTCATTTTAATACTTACTAGGTAAGCACTGGTTCATAATCTTAACTGTCCTACCTGTTTCTGTAAGAGAACATATGTATAGCAACTTTTAATTTTTATAACAAACATAGAAGAAGTGACAGCAGCATTACTAATTGCTTTAAGATTTGTATTACTTCAGATTGGGGTAATATCATGAAGCATCCTGTTGGCAGAAGAAATATGACTAAGCATGAGATGAATGCATAGTATAAAGCACTAAAGAGGACTCAAGTATTCATTATATACGTTCAACCGTCTGTAATCACAAATGCATTCAACAGGAGATTTGGAAGTTCAGAGCACTTTTTAATGCTATGTTTCAAGTGCAGGACCTTTCGATATTTGTGTACTGAAGGCTAAATTCACAGTGCATCACATTTATGCTTTAGAAAGAAAATTCTTTAGTCTTCTTACAATTGCCAAAGTTTCTAAGGTTTTACATCTAAGTAACATTGCTACCTCAGTAGAAAATCAACTAAAAGTGATATAGGGTCCACCTATAAAGAAATTTTAGAAAAGGAATGTCTTATCCAAAAGGTACAGAATAATACCAAAATACTGTTTTGGCATAATCAAAGCAAACGCACTGCCTCTCCCCAGAGTTTCCTTTAACATAAATTGGATGACCAGTCTTCTTCTGATGTCTAAATACTGCATTCGCACACAATCTTAAAAACAATAAGGAGCTGATGCAACAACCTATGTCACAGTGGTAGAACACACAGGTTTGAGACAAAATCTATGGTTCCTGATTGTATAGTGTTCGTGAAGTTAAGTGTAATCTTGAATAACTTCTCATATAAAGCAAAATAGAAGTTTTTGTTCTTTTTCCATTTTGCTTCTCGAAATTCCTCTAAGGCATGATCTGTTTATTTTGCTCTGCCTAGCCATCGTGGACTTACCTGTCTCGTTTTCCTGTGTTGAACATTTGTGCACATATCTGTTCTGACATCTATTAGCTGAGGGTCAAATCCTGCAGCCTTGATAAAATCTTTGAGGATGAGTGGAATTTTAGCTCAGTACAAATGGAGTTTTTGCTTCAAGATTTGTTGTGAAATGCTTGAAGGATATTAAAACAGATTCTTTGTAATTCTCAGTGTCCAGAAAAATAGTGTAAGTCTAACTCAGGATAAGTTGTTAGTACTGAGGCCACGTAGCCAAATATTTTTAAGGCCATCATGATAGTAATAATTATAACCTATCTTTTGGACAACCATGAAAAGATGCATAGCTTTTAGTGTGTTTACATTTGATTGCAACTCATGTTTATGTTGATACCTTTAATTTCATGTAGGTAAGGATCTGTAAGCTCATCGCTGGCATTTGTGGTTTGGACAGATAGATGCATAGAGCAGTGGAGTTAGTGGATGTCTCTCAGACATCTGCTGAGTGTCCTTGGTTATGGCTGGAGTTTTTCTTGAGTGCGCTGCACCCCAAAGAGTGTAAGTGCTGGTTACTATGGACATAACTTGTCTTTAATTTACTGTGGCTGTGAGCTAAGCCACATGAGGTTAAGAGCTTCTCAGTGTGATCTGAAACAGTCAGCATACTGAATGGGGCATTACCTGAATTCACAGTGTGTTAGAATGCAGCTATACACACCTAGTCACATTTTAGGTCTGTCACTGCAAGCGTCAGGAGGTCAATTCTGTCTACCTGAGGCACGCTGCCCTAAATCTTTTTCTGTATATTCTGTACCGGATATCTTCAACCCATCTCCAAAAGGCCACCAGAAAAGGTGTTCGATTCTTTAAGTAGAAAATGTATGAGAGCCAAGTTCAATTTATTTCCCCAGTCTGCTAGGAAGATTTTCTAATGACCAGACATATAAATTATTTTTGCTGAGATTTATTTTTATACTGCCTATGATGGCTGTTCTACTATACACAGAACCGAAGATTCATTAGAGTGGAAAGAGGTCAAGGAACATTATTCTGACAGCTGGGGAGGTACCTGTATTCCCATCTGTGCTGCCAGGACTGTTTCTGTACTGTGGTTTCAAGGACTGAGACATCAACATTTAAAATGTAAGGCTTCCCCTCCTCCCCCCTTATGGCCAACCCCATGTTTGCTAAAAGTGAAATTCTATTTGAGTAAACAAATATGTTAATATAAATGGAAAGATATCTTAATTGTCATTGCGCTGATCCTCCGTAAAAGGAAACAGTGGGTCTTCTGTTGTGGGAAGATGAGAATACGGTTTGTGTAACTGAAATTGTTAGACGTTACTGGCTCTCTGAAGGTTGTTTAATAAGAATGGCAAAGTGAGGTGTCTTCAAGTAAAGGGAGTTTTCTCAACTCAGGATGCTGTCTCTTACAGAATTTGAAGTTGTTTTACTGTGCAAAATCTTCATATCCTAAAATAGTTGTTCGGATTTTAACCACTTTTTATCTATCAAATGTGGTAAATTTTTTAAAGTAACAGACTTTCTCTTCAAAATGTTTGTGTTTTTTCTTTTAATCATCAGCCATGGATCTGTGGGTGTGGTCTTTCTTACACATCACTGCTGGTATGCTGGTGGCAGCACACAAATGTCAGGCTTGAGTACTTCTGTTTTGTGAATATTCTCCAAGTGGTATTTGTGGCTGTTGGAAAAATAAAGGTAATTGTAACTTAGACAAAGACATCTTTTAATGAAGTCCAGGACAGCACAGAGCTGTGCCCGTTACCCACAAGTATACCTAGCTTTGCATGGATTGTACGAATAAATTAACCAAGAAATTATTTTAGTTGCTCAAGAGAGCAGATCCAGAGTGAGTATAAGGCTTATGAGGAGGAATGGTAATTTCTTTCTCCCCCTAGCTTTTCCTAAAATGAGAAGAGGACAAACCAGAAAGTTAGTAGTTACTCTCACAGAAAGAACATCACAGAGAAGAATGCTCATGTGACAGTACACAAATCTCTAGCATGAAAAAGAAAATCAAAGCCTGTAAAATATTAAGCATTAAGATTCGAGCCAGATGTCATAAGATTAATTATCCTTATGAATCCTGTTTTTGAGGTTTTACAAGCTAAGTCTACAGTTTTTGCACAGTTCACAGTTCTAGTGTATTCAGTCTAGTCGTTACATAGGGTTAGCCTGATCCAACAGAAGACAATCACACGTTCCAAATAAAAGACCAAATGCCTTGAAGTAGATCACTTGGAGATAAACAGTATTAAAATGGAAGCACATCTGCCAAGTATCAGCTGTCAAAGCCCTGCAGCTATCTGAAACCAATCAAGTGTTAGAATAATCTGTTGTAGTGCACTTCATCTTTAAGTCTTTGTAATCATCCAGCCAATCTCGTGAGCTACATGGAAGAGTATACGTATGTGTTTTTGATTATAATAATGCTTTAAGTGAAATCAGAAAGAAAGAATAGACACTTATTCTGCAGCTATGAATTTTAGCACCTTATTTGATCATTATTTCCTGATTTCCCATTCATTCTGTATCTAGCTGAGAATTAAGAAAACTTGATCTAAATAGTCTAAACTTCCTACGGAAGTACATACAAGACTTAAATGATTGCAACATATGCATTGTTGCACTTTTGTCCTTTAAAAATGTTTGCATAAAACTCTTTGCGAAGGGATAGGACAAATTGTTTGCTAAGGTCCAAAGTCTAATTTTCAGCTTATCTAGTTGTCAGCTCAGATATCTACTGTATTTGTGTGGGGGCTGCAAAAGTTAGATGACTTCCTTGTACTCTGTCATGGTCACTGAATAAAACTGAGAGCATTCCCTGATGGTTAGAGAAAGGCTGATAATGAGAACTGGAAGACTGTTACATAGAACTGGAAGATAGTCTATGGGGTATAAGAAAAGCCACTTCATGGTGCCCCTTTTTCTTCCTTTCTCACCTCTTCCCTCTTCCTTCATCCATCATCATATTATTTTGATACTTTATAGAGCAGAAACTGACCTTTTTTATAAACTAGGTCTAGCTTGTTTGGGTGTTCACAGTGCCCTTGGGCATTATGCTGTACAAACTAATTGGCTTTCTTATGCTGCCCAAAGACTGAGTTTCAGGCTGTTGGATTTTCAAGTGGGGCAGAATTCTTGTGGTGTGGAGGAGATGCAGGAGAGAAGTTGATGAAGTCTAGGCCATGTCCATTGGAACATTATAGATGGTATTGAAGTTCAAGAATGTACTGACTAAGTATCAATGGGTAAAATTGTATCTCACCTTTGCCTTTGGTTTTCTGGTTTTCAGCATAATCGCTAAATTCGATGCATGGATAGACTATTTTCCCTGACATGCAGATATGCATTGGGTGCAGTCTTTAAAAGTTTCATGGACAGAAATGACTCTTTAAGTGCTTGCATCTGACCTCTCACTTATCTTAAGTCATTTAATTTTAGTCAGTCTATACGTATTTGAGTAACACAAGTTTACCACAACATAATTTTCAGAGAACTGCAAACTCTTGGTTTATAGGCATTTAGAGATGGAGAGTCTATTGGTGCCCTTGGTAGTTTGTAGCTCTAGCGGTTGGCTACCTTCATGAATATTTATGTCAGATTTTCAAAAGAAGAGTTTGCTATTGTAATGCTCACCTGTTAGCTTTCTGTGCTAGAAGAAAACCCTAGTGCTTTGACTGGGAGAAATAGTTTCTCATATATTGTAATCAGGCAACCTCTCAATCTTCTTGATTAACTGATCAAACTAGGCCTTTTAATCATACAGGTCATGCAGAGGCATTTTCATCAGTTTAATTTGTATTATTCTTCACTTTTTTCTCCAGTCCTTTCAATGACCCTTTTTGAATTTGATCTCTGTAAGCAATATTTAAAAATCAAGAATATGTCTGAAAGCCTTCTACCAAAATAGAATTTTCTCCAGTATTTTTTAGTCTCTTTTTATGTCCAAGGTTTTTATATTAGCTCTTCCTGCCACTCATATCACTCTCAACTAGCTGGATGTTTAACCATGACCCCTAAAATCCTCTGTCAGTTTTTCCAAGATACATTCTCCATTCTGCAGGAAAGACCAGAATTCCTTATTTTATAACAAATTATTCTTCTTTAGCTGTGATGAAACACATTTATACTTAGGAAAGTAATCACAATCAGTCTTTCTACTTGTTCTCCTTGTATCTAACAATTTTGCCAATTCCAGTCATCAGCAAGCTTTATAAAGTCATTATAATGCTTAGTACTAGCTCATCAATGAAAATAATGTTAGCTATATAGAATCCCACAAACTCTCTCCATCTACCACTGAAGATGTCAGCCATTTCTCTACATGTGCTTTGATTTTGCCCAGTCCTATTTTTTAGCTGAAAATACTAAATCAAAATGGTCTCGTAGAAACTGTATCTACTGTTACTTTTTCAAATTGAAAATTTATCTGTAAGAAGGTAATCAAATCAGTTTGATAACCCCAATGCTTGGTAGTGTCTTGTTGACTGGCATTTGGGACCAGCTCTAGCTTGGTCAATGCAAACAGAAGATATCTTAATAGACTCATCAATAGTTTCAGCAAACGGGAAAATAAGTAGACTGAAGCAAAAATTGTAAGAATCTTTCATCTAGAGTTGATCTGTCTTCTCAGTGTGAGGACAGCACAGACATCTTAGACTGCAGTTGTTTCTCCTGGCTCTGTTGTATAACCCCACAACAGAATTTCAACTTTAGCAGCTGTTAATCAGGCATGATTTACTTCACAAAGTAATACACTTTTTTCTGCCAGAATTTGCTAAACCAATTTGCAGTTTGAATCAAGAGATGGCCTAATAACTAGACTACAAGTGATGTGAACAAAGTGGCTGACATAGTCTAAAGCCTGATGAGGCAGGGAGAAACTTGAGTACTTTGTTGAGTTGTACCAATAACTTGTTCTTCATTTTAGATTCCGAGTATACATGGATGAGACATGTGTTTGGATGTAATTCTTGCTGAGATTGTATTTTGTAGAATAGTACATGCTAAGTAAATGTGCAGTCATTATGTTTACAATTGTTAAGTGTCTTACCAGGATATGGGCTTAAATATAAGTTACTAATTAGACTGTATGGTTTAAGTTCCATTGTGAATCTTAACATTTTCTAAGTGTAAATCATATAAGAGACTAACCTTGAGCTTTTTTGAAATTCATTGAGTCAGCAGGGTTTTGTAATCAGCATTTGAGATCATGGTGCAAATGAACCAGTACTGGAATTACTTTAACTGTCCTTCACGTGCTATAGCTTTGTAAGATGTTGCGTTGTCTATCCATTGTAAATAATTCACCATTCTTTTGAGAAGATCCTGGAATAAATTAACCTATTAATTGAATAAAGGGTTTCCTGTATTCAGTTTTCCTGTTTCCATTAAAAAATCCAATCTTCTCTTTTTCATTATTCAAGCTATTAAATAGTTTGGACTGTATAATATATTAGATTCTCACATTTGAATCAGAGCAGTGTCAAGATTGCTTTTCAGTTGAGACCTGTTTCTGTAGCTCGTAAGGCACCTGCAGGAGTGCATGATGTTCAAAATGTTGGTGACAGTATCCAGTTCTGAGGGGAAAAGAGGCCAACTTCCTTTTTTTTTTTTTTTTTAACCCCCAAACATAGTATTAGGAGACCACACTTTCTATACCATGCTTCAGAAAGGGACACAGCAGTAAGTTCAGCAGTTCCTACAACCGGTAATACTATTTACTGGTTAACGTGAGTTACACTTGAGGATCAGTTGTGAAGGGGTCAGAGATCTAAGCAGGCTCTCCTTACTTGACAGCCCTCTTCACGAGTTCAACTAAGGAGATGTAGGTAGGAGCCATATGGCTTGGATTACCACACAGTATAAAATCTAGACATGAAAGGGTACAGGGACTTCTCTGGAAAGCTGCTGATAGGGTGTATGATCCCCCCAAACAGTAAATATAAAGATTTGTGTATTTTCGCCAAGTTTGGTAAGTGATACTGTATTTGAAATTGAAAGGAACAGTTGTTACAGTAATTTATAATAAAGCCAAGACCTTTTTGTTTTCCTTTTTCAAGGAAATTCTTTCTTCTATCATCAAAAAAATAGCATCACAATTTTTCCAGTTTAACAGGATGAGGTACCATTATTTTTGTTCATGTGAAATTGTCCAAAATGCTTAAGGAACTGGGAGCATCTAGGTAATGCTAGTGTCAATGTTATAGCTCTAACAAAAATACAATATGAAAATTAAAGTATTTGTACATGCATATAGCTTGCATTGGTGGGAACTCTACATGTAATCACTTCTGTTTTTCCTGGTGAATGTGCTTATAAGGAAAGAACAATACAGCATCTCAGCACTTTGCAGTACTCAGTGGTGATTAGCCCGGTTAAGATATATGGTACTCACAATAAGTAACTTAAAAATATATATCCAGAGATATGAACAGGAAAAAACAGGCTTTTCATCTGAACAGCATAGCTTCTATCCTTCAGTATGTGCTTACTGTTAACTCTTCAACAAACGGCCTTTTTGCCTTTGTAAAACAATGTCGTTTCTTTTAAATGCCAATTTTCTGACTTTTGTAAATGAGACATACAGTGATAATATATCTCACCATTCCCTAGCTTTAAGGAAACACTTGTGAACGCTGGCAGAGCTTGGCTTCTTCCTTTCTTCCACCACAGAGTATGGCTCATTACTTCTCCTAGGAGTCTGTTCTCTCTTGCTGATGTGGGAGTTCAAGATTCCTACCCTGTCCAAAGTTGCCTGTTGAAACATTTCATTCCAATATAAATTTCTTATCTTAATCTTTTAATCCAGGAAATGACACCCAAGGAGAGACCTGAGTTCTGTGGAGCAAATAAAATGTGATAGTTTCATCTAATTAATATGTTTTAGATTTTTGCAGTTGGAGCTTAAGATACACTGGGTAGTAAGTAATGTTATCCAAAAAATATTTCCCTAATTTTTCCATTTAAAAAGATTACTTCGAAGTATGTATATTTATTCTCAACCTGATTATGCAGTTTGAATTTTTTAGACAAAATCCTCTTTAGCCTCCTCATAATGATTATGCTGTAAAATGCCTTCAAATATTAAAAAAGATAACAAATTCAATAACCAATGGTAATATTTAGTATCTATAGGTCTCTGCAGAAAAAGCCTTTTTTTCTGTCAAGTTAAGTCCGGAGATACTTATTCCATCCTTACTGTTTTTTCTCCTGCAATATTGCTGGCATCATTACTAAACATTTATGTACAGCTGTGCATGCACTGTCATAATGGTTTGACAATATTTTGCAAGCGAGAGAAACTCAGTATTTGCATCTTTGGTAGCTTTATCTTGACTTCTGATTGATGCCTTTCTACCAGCAATACTTATTACGTACCACTCAGATTTCAGCCTTTGTTATTTGATTCAGTTACAAAACTGGAAATTTCCACATATACTATTTGCTCTAATTGCCTCTGATTTGTCTTAATGAATTACAAATATCCAGAAACACCAGAAATATATTGACTTCATAAAGAGCATATTAAGTATAGGAAAGAGTAAATTGCTCAGAATATTCAGGTACTATTTGGTAGGCTTGCTTGTTTTCAAAAATATACTCTAGGAGGTCTTGTAATAGAGACAGAGAACATCTCCAGGCCTGCCTTGTGCTGAACTAAGCCTGATAAACAAGGTATCTTTCTTTAATTATTATTATTTTCGTCTGTGGAGAAATTGAACTAAAACTAACCACTCAGTTCTAATCCACAGACCAGCTAGCTGAGGAGGCAGCCTTTCTAATTTGGATTCCAATTTAGACAATAAAATGTGATCCTTATCCTATCATCTGCCTGTGCCCTGCTGAGTGCACTAGAAGAACGCAGCTGTAAAAAACCCAGATAGTTCTAGGGAAGAAGTAATCATGGTAGGCATTTATTCAGTTCTGAGATTTAGAACCTAATAATGGAATATTTTGATTGTTTTAAATGATAAGCAAATTTGTCTCTGAGTTGTAAATTTTTTATTTTCTATACTGACATAACTCAGATACAAAAGATACTATTTAATAGCAACTACTGTTCTGATGAGAAGGGAGCGCTGGCGCCACACTTTTCATGATATCTAACAGTACAAGTGTAAGATAATGATTATTTTAACTTAAATCAACATTTGCAGAAAATTTCGACAAGGTTTTTGTTTTCTGTGTATATCTGATTTGTACAGATTATTGTTTAATACATCACAAAAATATGGAATTTAAAAATAGTTTGCTATGTAGGGATTAGAATCATCATCATAATTCTTTTTTTTTTTTTTTTTTGTTTTTGTTTTTTTTTGTTTTTTTGTTTTAATACATTTCGGAGTAGAAAGCGGAGACCATCTGTCTATTAAATTTTTCCCCAAGTTCCAACTGTAATTATTTTGTAGTATCACATAACTTCATGTTTAAGCATTCAACTTGTATGAAATATTTTATTTTTGACACATCTCAAGGGTATGCAAAAATATCTTTTCCCAACTCAGTCTGGACTGAATGTTAACCTGTAGCTCATGGCTTAAATGTTTTTCTTGCTTGGCCAAGGTGTATTCTCAGTTTAAGAAAAGTCTTCCTTATCTGTTTTTTGTACATGTCTCAATTTAAATATTTGCAGAATGCAGTTAGCACTAAATTGACATTTATCATAAGACTGTTCTTGAAATATAAGATTTACTGAGCAATTTAGATGTGGGAGGAACCCAGCTTTCATCCTGGATGCATGGTGTTCTGAAAATAGAAATGGTATTTCCGATGCTTGCTCATGATCCAGCTAAGTTGATATATGCTGGCATGGTTTCTTGGGAGCTGCAAACATTTCTTATTTTCAGGATGTCATCTTAGTTTAAAATCAAAATCTCCCTTTCTTCCAGCTGACCATTAGATGATGGGGCAATCACCCTTTTGAGTTCTGAAACTCAAAAGAACCTGAGTTCCAGGACAGTGTGGTTCTGTTCAGGTTCTTTTTCAAGATTTGCTTGGGGTTGGGTTTTATTTTGCAAATGTGAACATCACTTTCTGTCTTCTGAAAAATGTATTTATGTTGTCTTCCAAGTATTTTTAATTTGAAAACTAATGATACAAAGTCTCTTTAATTATGTCTCTGATTGTGATAGCAAACAGCAAGGCAGCAGGCAGAAGGGATGGGACTTTATTGGGGAAAAATATAGTAGCTAAGATGGAAAAGAAGAAAATTTGTGGTTTTTGTAACATGTAGCTTTGCATAAATACGAAGACAAATTTAGATATGAGTGACTTACATGAATAAAATACATCATTAGAAAACTACTTATTAATAAGTAATTAACAATTATTAAAATAGTTTATTAATGATATTATTTTAAAAGAAGATAAACCATTGTATTTACAGCAAAGTTAGAGTCTTATTTCAGAGAGGCTTATAAGGATAACTTACATGACATTTTTTCCCTTGTATGCAACCTCAGTACTAGATCAAAACGAAGCCATAAGTTGTTCAGTAGTCAGAGAGTGCCGTACCTGCCGGTAACATCCGTGTGCATTAACTCCTTATGATGTATAGCTACATACATATGTTGGCAATGACAAATAGCACTTCCGCTTCAGCCAGGGGAAAATGGGACAAGGGGAATTCGCAAACTTTGTTGACTGCTCGAATGAGTAATGGAGAGCCGTGCTTCTTCACTGCATGCTGAGGGGCACGTGCTGGGGAACCAAGAACTGAACCGGGCCCAGGCTTGATAGTCAAGACCGCTCCTGTCAGGGACATCCTGTTAGGATAAGTTCAGCTGTGACACCAGTACCTTTTAACTCCACTGCTGCTTTTACTTTCAGTATCTCCAGAGGAGAGCTGAAGTAGTGACATTTACAGAAAGGACAAGACATTCTTGATGTCTAATATTTAGTTTTCAAGTCTGCGTTGTCCCTAGTAAGAAGCCGGCTAGGTAAGCTTAGCTTTTCTACAATAGCTGCAGTGATTAAGTCCAGTGTGTAAAGTTTCATACTTTCTCTGTGTTGCACATGGCTACAAAGTTGCCTGTAAAGGTTGAAGTTGATGATCTTTTAATTTATTTGCTTTTTTTTTTTTTTTTCACTTTTCATCATAGCTGGGTTTAAATTCTGTTTCAGAATTTATCTGGTAACATTGTTTTAGGGTAATCAGGTAATCTAGAAACTGTTTTGACTTTCTCTCTGTTCCTTTGCAAAACAAGAGTGTTTGCAAAATCACATACAGACCCTAACATGCTCCATCTTTTTGGAATTCTGATGTAAAATCACTGACTGCTTGAGGTTGCAAGGCACCTCTGGAGGTGTCTGCTCCAACCTCCCAGCTCAAAGAGGGGTCAAATAGAGCAGGTTGCTCAAGCGGCATTGGAAGATGGAGGGTCCACAACCTCTCTGACCAACCTGTTCTAATGTTTTTCCTCATCTTTAAGTGGATTTTCTTCTGTTTTAATTTGTGCTCAATGCCTCTTGTTCTCTCACTTGCTACCACTGGGAAGAGCCTGGCTCTATCTTCTTTACTCCCTCCCATCAGGTATTTATACACATTGATAAGATCCCCCTGAGCCTTCCCTTCTTAAAGCCTTCCCAGCTCTCTCAGCCTGTCCTCATATGACAGTCTCCAGTGCAATTGTCATCTTTGTGGCCCTTCACTGGATTCACTCCAGTATGTCTATGTCTCTTATGTCCTCGGGAGCCCAGAACCGGACACACTGCTCCAGGTGTGGCCTCACCAGTGCTGAGCAGAGGGGAAGGATCACCTCCCTCAGCTTGCTGGCAGTGCTTTTCCTAATGCAGCCCAGGGTGCTGGTGACTGCATTTTACTGCATGGGCACACTGCTGGCTTATGTTCCACATCCAACAGGACCCCCAGGTCCTTCTCTGCAAAGTTGCTTTCTAGCTGGTTAGACCCCAGCATGTGCTTCCTCCCTGGAAGCACCCTGGACCTGGCTCATCACCCTGCCTTGCCCAGGGCTATCGATGGAGCCTTTTGCCATCACCCTGCCCTGCTCACTCAGCTCAGGTGCTGGTTGGTGAGGGCACGGCCTGTGCTGTGGTAACCCGTCACCCTTGGCTCGTGACTACTCTTTGCTGATGGAGGAGCAAAGTTCTTGCAGTTCTCCGGCACAGCTTTCTTCTGTGAGCTATGGCAAAATGCTGCCACAGAGAAGCTATGACACTTTGTCTGCTGGGCTGCTGGTGGAGAACAGGGACCTCTCCATTTCCCTGATGGTGACTTGTTAGGTGCTCGTACTCCCCAGAAGCATATCTTTATGAGAGCATCAAAACAGCTCTTCTGGATCTTGTCCATAGTTCTGCCTTTGTTTGATTCAGACTTACATCTTTGTGTAGTAGGCATATATATAAACCCAAATTAGTCACACTCTTCATGTATCTCTACAAAATGCTGTCAGCAAGGCCATGCAATAAAGCTGTATCATCATTAATTCCCTCTGATATGGAGTGACTCTTTTCCCATCTAAGACAGAGGTGGTTAGATGACAGGTAACAGCCTATGCTGCAAAAGGATCTTTCTTTTGAAAGATGTTTGCATAATGTATGATTTTGCTTTTGTTCTGATACAGTAAGTTAAGATGCAGACCCATGTAATGCACACTGCAGTGGAGCAATATGGAATCTGACAGTGGAAACTGGGGGGTTCCTACCAGGGGGCAGGTAAGATGCAAAATAGGATTGGGGCAATCAGGGGTAAAGACAGAAAGAAAGGTGAATTCACATCTTGGTAGGGCCTGGCTTTCTACAGACTCATTTTCAAGTGGTCAATGCATTCATAAAATAATAGGGCAGATGTTGCAAATTTATTTGTGTAAACAGATAAGCTTGAGCCTTGTGGAAAAAAAGGAAAACTGCAGAATAAGCGTGCCGTCAGCAGCCCCCATGAAGTGGAATTTGTCACATGCAGTAACTATGTCAAGTACCCTGTAGCAACTAACAGACTGATAAAGAATGATTTTTATTACCTTTTTTTTTCACAGAAGTCTTAGGTTATTCTTTGCTCTAATATAAACTTGCAAAGGGCTTGACAAAAAGGGGGGAGAAGGCCATCTGCTGTCAGATAGCCCCATTTGTTCTTGGCAGGTTGTTCCTCTGCAGCCCTGAGAAAGGTTGCCCTATCTGTCACATGCATACCTTGTGTCAGAGCTCTAAAGAGTGAATTGCAATGAAGGTAGGCTTGTTGTCAAGTTTCAGTTGCTTTTCAGGTGTTGCCACGTATGTCTTGTTGCCCTCTACTGAAGAGGAAATTGAAGCAATCCTTTCCTTTCAAATATTTCATCAAAAATGTAGTTCAGCCCTGAGAAGATGGTATCATGGGCTGCTGCTTCTGCTGTCGCAGTGATTCCATGTTATATTTTTGCAGTTTACAAGTAAAAATAGGAGATACATTTTTCTTCTCTTTTCCCTGTCTGAAATGCAACTTGAGACTGGATTTTCAATGCAACCAGGTTTCTTACACATAGTGGTCCTGGTTCTCAGGACACCAGCAGTAATGCTGAGCACACTGTACAAGCCCGAACAAGGCACCTGTTTTTTCCAAGCTGTATTGGCTCTAAGTTTACAGAAGTTAAATGTGTGTATCTAATGTAAATACTGACATGCTCAAAACATATGTGCTTCATATATTTGGAATCAAGTTACTTAATAAATCGCCTTTTTTAATGTCGTGTTTTACAGGCAACCTCACTTGTGCAGTAGTCTTACCTTCTTCAACTCCTCCTGATATGAGTAAAACCTG
Source organism: Burhinus bistriatus (assembly GCA_013397275.1). Lineage (NCBI taxonomy): Eukaryota > Metazoa > Chordata > Aves > Charadriiformes > Burhinidae > Burhinus > Burhinus bistriatus. Next base: position 231,567 of record VYXH01010550.1, read on the forward strand.
AAGTCCTTAGGAAGAAATTAAAGGATCCGTGAATAGTTTGAGATAAATATGTTTATTCACTGGATAAATAGTGTTTGCGATTCCAGTGGGCTCAGTCTTGTCACAGTTTTCCATTAATGCTTTTGCTGGTAGGGAAAAAAAGGCAGAAGATGGCAAGAGGAGACAATAGTTCTAAAAAACAAAGCAAAAAAGATTTAAAAAAACCCTGAACAACTCATGCTACAGGTTTTCAGAAAGGTAGCACTTCTAGTACAGGCGCAGTTAGCAGCAAAACTGCAGTTCTGTCAGAAGACCCTATTGTTTGGGGTTGGGGTGGACAGGCATGAACTAGGCAGTCAAGCCATGATTTTTACAAACACCATCTGCTGTAGGAGGATTTTCCTCATGTAGATTTACTGCAAAATCCTTCTTGATCCTTCTCCCCTAGTACTGATAATGTGCTCACCCATGTGCTTGGGTGTTTCTGGATTCCCCCTGGCGCCAGGGTCAACTTGCCCTGCTATGAGGCAGGCGAGGCTGCTGGCAGTCATGCTGAGGTCATCTCTTGTCACAGTGTCCCCAGCTCTGTGCTCTGCGGCTGCCTGGCACTGACCAGTCAGTCTGTGATGGAGCGGTACCTGCATCCTTGTGCAGGCTACGTTTTTTTTAATTATACATTGATTCTTCAAAGTGCTTCTGCTATTGTAAGACAGACTTCGTAGTGCACATGAGTATTGGGGAGATGGTTTTTGCTTGTAATATGGGAACATTAAAGGTGTTTTGGGCTGACAGTGCTGCAGAAGAACATGTTTTCAAATTTAATCTGTCAGTAGTGAAAACAATGACTTAAAGAAAAAACAGGATAGAAAACTTTAATCCACTATTAGTGTGCATCACCTAAACTTCACGTGCAATTTGCCTAATAGTATTTGTTTCTAGACACAGTTCTTTATAAATAGCTACAAGATATTGACATAATGATAATTAAAATGTTAACTTTGGTAAATAAGTATGTTAGGGAATCACTTCAATATGTTTATAATTGCCAAATTTTGTTTCAGACTCTTAAAAAATAACATATTTTAGATTTACTGACTCATACAAAGAGATATGATTCTGAAGTACTCAAATGGTTCAATGCTATGGCTATGTACCTATACGTATGTATACATATATATGCGCATATATATGTGTAGATGAAGACCTGCTTTCTCTGCGACTAGAGGCGTTTATTTTCCTTAAAGCCTGGAATCTGGAATTAAAATTTACCTTGTATTTATCATCTTGGAAGATGAAAATATGCAGATGGAACATGTGCATATACTATGGTGCTTATGGTAACAAATAGCTATATTTCTAATATAGCTTTGTGTCTGTTCTTTCTCTGCTGGCCTATGCTTTTTTCTCTTTCAGTTACAGACAATGTTCCCCTGCTGAATGAAAAATTAATGAGTATACTGGACAAAATAATGTTTTAACTTACTGTTTTATACATGTAATGGTAATTATAGTAAACCTTGGTTTCTTCAGTGTCTCTCAATTTGACTGTATTGATAGTACATTTTGGAGTAGTTTATTAGACTTACTTATGAGTAATAGAAGCTGTATTGCTCTATATTGATATTGTAAGTTCTGTTTTATAGATGACCATAACATATTTTCAGAATTCCTGCTTTCTTTCAGCAACCTGTTCAAAATTCCCCTTTTTTCATAATGAAAAAAAAAAAGGGGGAAAAAAAAAAAAGGACCTTGTCCAAGGGGAAGGAAGACAATTTTCAGTCGTGGTTTGCTGAAAAAACTAAATCCAAGTCATGGTAAGAGGAGGCTGGAATTAACCTCAGGAACAAAAAGTCCAGTCTTATGTGATGTCAGAACACTGCTTTAATACATTTCAGGTACTGATCTCACCTCATCTTCAAACTGTCTGAATTTGTCTTACACACTCCAGTGGAAAAGTAAATTCCAGGATCAACCCCAAGACTGATTTTTGAGTAATCCCTCTCACTCAGTTTCACTTTAACACCACTGATTGTCTCTTGTATTGCCATTTTTACACTCACTGTCCAAATCTTGTACTGTTTCCTGCTTTGTTTTTTTTTTTAAGCTGTTAACTTGGCCACGTAATCTGATATGGGTTAAGTGCCTGATGGAATTCCAGATATATTAGATATGCATTTCCTTTTATTTACACTTTGAGGGAAATTTACCATTTTATGTGCTGTGTGAAACCTTAATAAAATCATGTGTATTTATTTATTTTCCTGTTGACCATTCAAATTCTAATTATTAGCAAATTTTTAACTTTGGAGGTCAGCCTAGGCTTGAGTTGCATTTGGTATAATTTCTTTCCCCCTTTCTTAAATAGGTACAATACTTTGTAATGTCAGTTTAGAAAGTGCCATCCCCAGCTAGATAGATTAATAAAATCTGTGATGACCGTAGTTATTTGAGTTCTGAACTGGAGACTATACGGTTCATCATTGGATATAGAGTGTACTGTATTCTTTGAATTCTCCTTACCATGATCCCTTTGTAGAACATTATTCTTACTGAAAACAGGCCAGACATAATTTTTGGCTCTGTATAGGTCACTTTTATTCCAGTCCCATCCTAACTGCAAAGTTGTCCTGTATTGCAGTCATTTCGTGTTGAACTATATTTTGTTGTAGTTCTGCAATAGTGAATTTGCTTGACCGCTAGAGATTCTTAAAACGTTCTTTATGAGCCAGTCTTTTCATGTTTTCTTTGTGGACTTTTTGCTTACTCATAATATTCTTTAAAATAGAAAAACATTAAGATCTGGATACAATTTTTAAGAATTGAAGACTGATAATACCTCCCAACCAGTGCTAGTTGACCCTGAATATGAACAGGGGTTCAAACTAGATGATTGGGAATAAAAGTCTGTCTGCTTTCAATACTGACTGTCCTTAAGCTAACTTGCAAACAGTGTTCTTCCTCAAACTGGCCACAGACGTGTTGCTTTCTTGTTTTCAACTATGAGTCTTAGCATTTCTGTACTCTGAGAAATGAATTTTGTCAAGTCCAGAACAGATTTTATGTGATTCTCATTCAGGGAGAAAAAATAAATAAATAATTGGTCTCCTCCCTTTTCATAATAGCTCTGTTTTGCCAGTGAAAACAGATAGCTTTTTGATTGGACTATTTCCTGGATGCACTGAACAAGTCATATAATATTCTCAATTTTACAAGCAGCTTTTAAACCTAGATTAAGATATTTAAAGAGAAAGAATTTGCAGAGTTAGCAAAATGATGGGATAACTCGGTTGAGAAGCCACCAAAATTTCATTTAGTATAATAAGAGAAAAGAAAGCTAAAATAAACGTAAAGCTGGTAACTTTTATTTTATTTATATGTAATATTTCTGATGATGGAACATGTAATTAGGATGGCCATGGAGGGAAAAGTATTACTTAGAGGCATGAACTGTAGTGAAAACTGGAAGGATTCTGGATCTGCCAGCCATGGGGAAGAAAGAATTTTAATGAATTGTTTTGAACAAGTGATGCTGAGGCATCCTAGAGAAGGATTTCCATAGGTGGCCAAGAACTTAATTTTCTTATGATTCAGGAACCTTTTCACCAAAACAAAGGGCTTTTAAAAAATTGTATCTGCCAATGTAAAGCTCAGCTAGTTACTTGAGATCCGTGTTTCATTTCCCTTGGCTGCTTTTTCAGCAGAGTCAGCAGAGAATATTAGTGCTTTTATTTAACCTTTTTCTGCATAATTATACAGACTTTCCAGAAAGTACTAGATGGCCCCTTGTGCAGAATGGAGATCAGTACCTTGTCTTAACACTTTAAAATGTTACAGCTTTTCTAATTTGAAATGCTTTGAGGACTGCAATAGGTAGAATTTGGTTTTATCAAGCAAGCCATCTCAGCAGTTGAATTCTTTTATTGAGAGGTTCTGAGATATGACCTCAGTGCTACCATAAGTGATAAAGTAACTGGTCACTTAAATTTTTACAACTGATGAAAGTGTGTAGCTAAGCATTCTGTATTTTTTTCGAATGCAACGTGAGAACCTGTAATGTTTGTGAAGTCACTTCTCTAGTATATTAGCACCAGATTTGCCTCGGAAAATTTTACGATAATTAAGTAACAAGTGGCTTTCAATACTGTTCCAATTTACTCTCCACTTTGGTCTCCTAGTTTGTGGAAAGATGGTCTTTTGGCAGCTTAAAGGAACAATAATATGGAAATTCAGGGGTATGCTTTTGTGGTTCATGAATATTAATGGGATTTCCCACAACAGGAGTGAGAGAGCTGAGTACAACAAGGTTTAGGAAACAAATCTGCCATTCAGCTGTAGCAAAATCAGCTGCATGACAATAGGTGCAGACAAGGAATTTGATACTTGTTTTGATATGCAGACAGTGAGCAATAGATAGGTTATGGAAAAGCCAAATGGAAGAAAGAAGTCTTGAGTGGAACTTCCAAGATCGACTGAGATCGACTGAGTCATTTGATTTAATCTGATTTTCAGTCTAACTCTTACTACTGGCGGAGCACTTCACGGTTTGCCCGGCTGGCAGACCTTAAAGTACAAATCAGTGCACACAGGATCAGGAAATCACATTGCCAAAGTTCTCTTGCAAAGTTTTAGCTCAGTATTGAAATGTGTAAATTATGTACATATTCCAAGATGAAAAGATTCAATATTTAACTAACTTGTGAAACTTCATGTCCTGGATGTAGGGTATATTTAAGTAGAAAGGTGGTTTCATCCTTTCGTTAATGAAACAAAATTTGAAAGGATTGTTTTTGTTGTCAAGTAACTTTCACAACATTTTGTATTGTAATATTCTGCTAGGAATAAAGATAATTCAAAATATTATTGCTCTAGTATGATACCTGGAAGATAATTTTCTTCAAACTTCTACAAAGATACTCTTTAGGAGTATTCTTTTTAATGCCACATATTATTTTTAAAAATAGAATTATAATTTATTTCTTTAACCTGTCTTTACTGAATCTCTGACTTATGAGCCTGGTTTTATATGCATAGTGTCCCCTGTGTTGTATTTCTTTAGTCACTGGTAGGCAATGGTAACGGAACAAATATTATTTGCTTAGGGAACTGATCCTCATTTTCTTCTCTGAGCCTTAGTGGTGGAAAAAGCCAGAATAAAAAGACTGTGTGCTTAGAGCAAAGCTCCAAATCTGTCTGAAGGTTACATTTATTTTTTGTCAGCTTGCATTAATATAATTTTAGTCATTTTCAGTAATGAATGTGTGATTAAAGGTTATCCATATAGCTAAATAGCTGTTATTACCATGTGCCATTTTAGTTGCTTGTATAATTTGTCAACTCTGTATACAAACAGACAGTTTACAAATAAGAATTTTCACTCCCATAGTTAAAATCATAAATCAATAGCAATTGTTCAGGGGTTGATCCAGCTGCTTATCACCCACCTAGTAGGCCAAATTACCTTTACATTAATCCAACATTTTAGGTTAGAAAGTAGTTCTCTGGTCCCTTTACGTTCCTCCATTGAAATGTGTTGTGGTTTAACCCCAGCCACCAACTAGAACCACACAGCCGCTTGCTTAATTCCCGCAGTTTGGATGGGGGAGAGAATCAGAAGACTAAAAGTGAGAGAAAAAAATAATCTATTGAGATAAAGACAGTTTATATAGGGAAAGCAAAAGCTGCACATGGCAGCAAAGCAAAACAAGGAATTCATTCACTGCTTCCCATCGGCAGGCAGGTGTTCAGCCATCTCCAGGAAAGCAGGGCTCCATCACATGTAATGGGTTACTTGGGAAGACAAACGCCATTACTCCAAATGTCCCCCATTTCCTTCTTCTTGCCCCAGCTTTATATACTGAGCATGACATTGTATGGTATGGAATATTCCTTAGGTCAGTTGGGGTCAGCTGTCCTGGCTGTGTCTCCTCCCAACTGCTTATGCCCTCCCAGCCTGCTCGCTGTCGGGGTGGTGTGAGGAGCAGAAAAGGCCTTCAGAGCTTAGCAACAACTAAAAACACTGGTGTGCTGTCAAGTGTTTCTCATCCCAAATCCAAAACATAGCACAATACTATACCAGCTGCTAATAAAAAAAATTAACTCTATCCCAACTGAAACGACAACAAAATGTAAATTTAAGACTCCTAATTTCTTGCATACATGATTCTTGGTACTGCCTGCTTCTAGAACGACTGAGTTTCTCCATAGCTCAGTGTTTCTGGTGATACGAGGTATTAATTTATGCAATTGTGTGTATAGTACTTCACGTAACAATCACCAAGTTGCCAGCGTCGCAGATTAAGATTGTTTCAAATACAGAACTGGAGGGACCATCCTGGGATGTAGTCCAGTTCCTCAAAGCTGAAACAAACATCAGCTCTTTCTAATAAACTTATCAAACAGACTTTTAAGAGCAGGTATGGTTTTGCCACCTCAACTCAAATTGGATGGGGATGGCTACTTCCTTGATGTTTTAGTACCTTTTTAAAATTTCCAGCAAAAATTTCCATGACCAGTTTGAACGCGTTTGTTCTTGTCCGACCTGTATGCTTCCTCCCGTTATTTCTTTTTCTCCTGTCCTTTAGCCTTACTACATTATAAAAGCCAGTTTTGCTCCCTTCTCAGACTTCAGTTGTCTCATCTAAGTTCACCAAACTCTTCTAACTTTATCTTTTATCAGTTTTTATTTTCTCTCTTTAAAAATGAGAAATAACAAATTCTGAACAGCAGAATATTGGAGGAGTCTCCTGCCTGCCTCGCTGCATTGTTATGTCTAGGACAGTATTGTGAAGCTTTGAAGTGGGAACTGGACCAAATGTTGCCCAGAGGTCATTCCAACCTAAATTATTCTATGATTATTCCTCCTTCATCTCAACATAAAATAATTTGTTCAACACATGTATTAAACTTGGCTTTTTTAATGTACACCTCAAATTGTTTACTTAATCTTCCCTTTAAAAGGATCAGCAAAACCTTTCCTGCTCCCTGCAGAATCTTCTCCTGTTTTATGGCAATGTTTCAGGTCCTCACATCTGGTGGAGAATACGGAAATAAAAGATAACGTGTAAGGTAGAGATGACTACCATGAAGGCGGTTCAATGTCAAAATTCAGACCATATATTAACATTGAGAATATTCTTTGTTAGTTACAGGGGACTTCCTGCCACTATGTTGGCACAGTGGGAGTTTGCTTCTGGCCCAAGCAGCTAGTAACAGGCGAAAGCTGCAGGAGAGAGAGTAGTAAAGTGATCAGCTAAGCAAAAGAAGAAACATCTTGGCTCTGTATTTTCTTCTGTAGGAGCAAGAGGGAATGGAAAGGAAAGGAGAGAGTTGTTTACATGCAAAGAGGCGAAGAGTCCTAAATGAGTAGGTTTCTTGGAAGGAGCTGAGTTAAGCTAATGTGAAGAGGCTATAGAGGAGAGGAACTGGGAAGGGCTGTGATGCGTGATTTTACACAGCGACAGACTCTGTCTCTGTGTGTGTGTGTGTGTGTGTGTGTGTGTGTGTGTTTGTTTGTCAGAGAAGTGCTGAACTCGAAATGAGTCAAGCCTCAAAACCTAGAGAAAATCAGTTTCTTATTATTTATCAAGGACAACACAGAACAAATATAGTAGGTGAAATAATAATGTAAAAGTGTGGTCATACTTAAATTAATTTACCTGAAACAACGGTCAACATGAAGCTCTTGTCTTAACCTGCATGTTAAGGATTAAGTCTTGTGCAGAAGGGGTGTCCTTGTACAGTTTGTCTGCAATGAGAAGATGAGGAGCTTCATGTTATGAGTGGGGTTTTACCTGCTAGCAGTTACCTATCCCAGGAGGAAATGGGGCAATATCCTCCTGTACAGAAGTGGGTTTCCTTAAAGGAATTGTTTGTATATTGCACCGAATATCTTTAGAAATTAATTTTCTGGTACCAAAGTCCAGATCCAAAAAGGTGTTGAAAAAGTGTGTTGTAATGTTTATTTTTATGTGACTGTCTTCGTGCATCCATGATTTGGGTTGAGTTCCTATAGTGCTCATACGATGCATAGGGAACTATATGCCTCAGATGAGAATCGATCTCAATTCACTGAATATTTCTTACCTAACGTCAAAATGTTAGGCAGGATGTTTAAGGTCCCTTACACAAAATTCAGTCTCACCTCTGGATCTTCAGTACCTTTTTCTGGTCCACTGGAAAACTGTCTTTCTTCTTGTGGGTATTACTGTCTTGCAGCCTTTCTCTGAAGCCATCTTTCAAAACTAGGGTAGCTATGGTGGTGTCTTTTACAATGGAATTCCTGAACTAAAATACTGTGTTTTTTTCTATACAGGACTGAGGATTCATAGGAAAGATAGAGAATAGCCTGATGGTTACACTCAACTTAGATACTGATTTGATTTAGCACAGACGAATGAAACAGAATTGTATCTAGTTCTATCACATTGTGCATAAGTGCTTTAATAACTGAACTATTGGGGTAAGAGAGAGGAGGGAAAGAAGAAACTAGACCTCATTTTATCTTTCAGGGCATTGTTTTGTTTGGGTTTTTTTTAAACATGACCGTATTTTGTTGCAATGCTGTCTGTTAGGCATGCTTGAAGAATATAGTTTTACAGGTACTAATAGGCTGTGTTGTGATTTAGGCACCAAACTGTTCAGTTGCCTCGAGGCAGAGATGATTCTACCTCTCCACAATTGCATTTTTCTAATTCACAATTTCTGATTTATTTCTTGAGCACTTAAGTCCTTTCTAAATACTGTTTCAGATACTTGTTTGGTTTGGATCAAATCCAAATATCGCCACTGAGGCTGAAGAAATACAATTGTGCACTGCTATCTAAACTGATATACTGTGGAGACGTGGTAAAATTTTAAATGTGCTTCTGTTGAAGTAGTTCAGTTTTGGAAGTGAGCTCCTTTCCCAAATAAAAATAGGTTTGAAGCAAACAGGAAGAACTAACATTATTACCTTAGCAGAAGTTCAGCCCTGAGCCAATTCCTTCTCTTTGAAAACCATCATCCTTTCTCTTAATTAATTAATAAAGGGAAATTACACAATGAAGTAATTTGATTTGATTTTAGCTTCTCTAAATAAGAACATGAGAATGGTTGTATTGATTCAGAGTTAGGATCTATCTAGCCCAGTATTCTGTCTGGGTTACATAGGGGCAGAAATGGACACTCAGGGAAGGGCAAGAATAGAGCAATCATGTAATACTTGTTTCCTTAATGCTGTCATTGCTTCCGAGTTTAAAGTTAAATAAAATATAACAAGTATTCGCATGTGTTTCCCTGCAAATTGTTTTCCTTGGAATAGTAGAGATTTCACAGGCTTCCACCATGAAAGGACTCTCTGCCTTCACTGTCACACCAGTAACTATCTGCAGAACTGAAACTAAAGGAAACTGGCTGACATTGCAAGCTAAGTAGCAAGTGTTTTGTTTGTAGGTGACTACATTCAATCAAAACTTTCTGGGAGGTAAAAATGTGTGAAAAGAATTTAGCAACTTACAAGTAGAAAAAATAAAATTATTATAATTGATACTTTTGTTGACCATTTCAGGAGTGATTGTCAAAAACTACAGGGAAATAGACTGTATTATGCTCTCTCCGTTAAATAGCAGCCTTTGCAAGCACCTAAGCAGCGCGCTGTGTGGAATGCAAGAATGCTGCTGCTGGCCTTCTGTGCATGCTTAGTGCTTACATAGTGCTCTTAGCAGCATAGCACATTGAAGTTCAAGTCACATTTAAATAAGAAGAAATAGAACAGTCATTATTAAGCACGATCAGCACAGGAAATGTGGATATAAATAGGACTGGAGCAGTGAAAAACTTGCTTTTAAAGGAAAATCATGTCTGCAAATTTCTGCGTGTTAAATGTAGAGGAAAGCATTGATCTTGGGGTCTTTTTGAAAATTTGGCTGTGAATATTTCCATGCATCTTCGGAAAGGAGTACAAAACATTCACAGCACAGCCACAGAGTTCTGTTATTGATTTTGTAAAATCTAGGGAATAACAATAATTTGTCTGGGAATAAAAACCAGACAATTCTGTTTCTCTGTAGGAACTTGTTGCAAGACCTTTCTAATAAAGATGGGAATTAACCACCTGAATGGTTTTCTGGCATCTACAGCTAAGAAGAAGTTTGTAATAATTTAAAACGTCAGTTTTAAATTCACAGGCTACAAAAGAGCAACCATCAGTAATATATGTGTGGATTTGTGGGGGGGTGTTGTTTCTTTATTTTGGTTTGCTGGTTTTTTTTAACATTTTCCAGGATCATTGTAGGGGATTGGATTAGGTTTGTTGGAACATCAAAAGGACTTCTTGATATGGTAGCCAAGTTGATAATACAGCTGATTAATAGAGCATGATTACATATTTGAGAGAGGTTACTGTGTCACATCTATAGAGGTGACTACTGAAGTCAGACATTCTGATGTAATTTTAAATTGGGCAGCAAAAAAAATTGCACTTGGGGGTTCATCTTTTCTATGGTAATTTGCTGAGGGGTTGGTAATTTTTCACAGGATTATTTAATGTAAAATTTATTCTTAGGTCTTTTATTTGTTTCCAGGTAGTTGATACAAAAGTTTATTTACTGTTTTGCAGTCAACCTGAAGTGTACTGCTGATTTTAAATCTGCTTCTCCTGTACTTTAGATGGAATATTAGTTTGTGAAATGCTTCTGAATCTTTTTATCTTCCACCTTCCACAACCAGAATAGCAATTTAAAAATCAGTGAGACAGTATCTGCCTGTAATTATATACAGCAATGTTTGTGTGGCTCCATTGCAGAAATAATTGAAAAGATCATGTGCTGATACAACTCCTTGTAAAAATGCTTTCATAGCTGTTGTATAATAGTGTTAGACATAATTTCATAAATTGTTCTAGAAAACAATAAAAATAAATGCTTTTGTGTAGCAGATAGCTATAGCACGTTCTCCAAAAATGAGTGACAACTGTAAATGGAATGACTTTAGACAAAGAAGAGGCACACAGACATTTCTTGGATAATTAAAGGAATAAAAAAGTGCGGGTTTGCCCTGGCAACCCATATGCAGACTCTGGTAAATTAAGAGGTGTGCCAGAAAGAGTGACTGAAAGAAGACCTACACCCCTTCCCAGCAAGAACTGAGTTTCTTTTGCTATGGTGTTCTTCCAAAGAGAAGTAAGGCACAAGACTTGAATAACCAAATCATATGACCCGATGTGCATGTGCACTGATATATATTGGTGCACAGGATAAGAAAAACGAATTTCCACAGGCTGCATAATAAATACTGTGCTGGAAGAAGTGTGTACAGTGTGGTGAACCTCCTTGCACTGGACGGTTCAGAAGCTTATGAAGAGGCATTCACCTGAAGGGAGTCAGATCTCATGTTAGGCCATGTAACGTCTAAAACTAAACCCAAGCGATGCTGCAAGTACCGCTGTGACCAGGTAATGTGCAAAATGTGTGCATTGGGGTGGGGGTTTGATCTAAGTTGCCTTTGCCGCACTGCTGTGATTTTATCTAAGTTGCCTTTGCCGCCATGGGCACACTCCCATCTTCTGGGAGTTCAGGTGCTGCTAAGGTTCCCTTGCTGCTCCCCAGCACCTGCTTTGAAAGCAAATCCTTGGATATTTGTACAGGCCCTATGGCAATGCTGTCTGAGGGTGTCTTGGGCAGTTTTTCTTCTGCTAAAGTGCTCAACAGTCTTGCCCACATCTGGGTTACCTCCCATGAGGCTTCTGGTTACTTTTATAGAAACATGGCTTGTGAGCATGGTCCAGGAATGCAGTATTTTGGTGTCACTTTGAGTGTTCACTTGTACACCACCAAAATGGCTTTTGACTCCCGTAAACTGTGGGGAGAGGTGTTTGATGGTCATACGTAGCTCACCTTGTTCTGCTGGTGCTGCTGTGGGACGGTTAGGTTGTCTCCACCGAGCCCTCTTGTCATGCTGGGTTCCTATAAAGTCCATCTTGAAGAGGACCCCCACTTCTTGTTTAGCTTTACTTGAAGTGCAGGAAAAAATAATGAAGGCTCTCAAAGGCTTAATTTTTTGCTTGTTTATAGACATACTGTAGCTCAGACTGGGATTTTTCTATCCGTCTCTGGAAAGAGATAAACTTGATGTAAATAGATTGCTGGTGGTAGTCAGACATCCTTTACTGACCATAGAAACTTGGCATTTTTGCAACGCTTTGTGCTTCTGATCTTTCCACACTTTGCAGAGACAGGTAGAGCTCCCCGAGTGCTCTATTCATGTCATGTTCCTCAAAACGAGTTCCCTGCAGCATGCAATGCTTTTCATCCTCCTAGCATGTAAGGTCACACATAAAAGGTTTCTCACTACTTCGGTGCTTTTATTACATGCGTGCAGAAATGGGAACACCTGAGTTCAGCTGGAATCAGGATGACCACTCTGTGGATATTTACTTTGCTCATTCTTGCCTAGGGAGGCAAAACAACGTTCACTGGAATATTTCCTTGCATAGGTGCTTATTAAAGGTAAAGCTGAACATCTAGAAATAAACATATGACAATAGCTATTCTGTTTTTGTTTGGTTGGGGTTTTGGTTGGTTGGTTGGTTGGTTTTTAGCATTATCTTCTCATTCTTAAGTTATTCAGCTTACCTGGGATTTTCCGTTAATAAATCGTATTTTCCAAAGACAATGTAAGTATAGAAGAATCAAAGTTTCATATAGTTGAATGGTGACACAGGATTCTTTGTATCACTCAAATAGAATGAGGTAGAATAGTTGTCTTATTTGTACTAGAATATTTGAAGTAGATATAGGATGCAATGACTACCAATAATGAGAGAAGAATACAGCAAATAAATCATAATTATTCCTCTGGTTTGGGGCTAACGGAGTCATAACTATACATGCCTGAGTTAACAGCTCATTAATACTTTATACTACTATCTTCTAATACTGTACTAATGTACTTCTGGTTAAAATCTCCCTCCTCCCTCCTCAAACTCTAACTTTGGTGCAGATTTCCATAGTTGAGAACTTCTCAATAAACTGTTTTATTGCTCAGCTTCCTCAGTCAAAGTTGGTAGAGTTTGCAAACTTATATAGTGAGGCATAGGAATTTGCAGAAAAGTGGTTGATGATGAATTTAAACCTTTTCTTTAGAACAACTATAAAGCAGAAAGCTTTATTTTGCTGAACAAGCTGAAAAATTAATTAGGGGGAATACTTCTGTTAATTTCTTTTTTTGTCTTTTCATGTATTTGATGTAAGTACATAGGCAATTGTACTGATCTCTTGTGATGCTGGAAAAGACCTAAAAGAAAAGCACAAAAAAAAAAACAAAACCCACTTTTATTCACTCAAGCAGATTTGGCACACTTGTGACAGCCTAAAGGCTCCCTGCACAGACATGTCTGGTTGCTTCAGTCAGGAATCCTTGTCAGGCCAAGAACAGGAAAAGCTCATTTTGAAAAAAAAATGGTTAAGATGAAAAAAAAAAAAAAAGAAAAAAGGAAAAAAGAGAAATAAAAGCAGGGTATCTAACTTTAAACTGTGTCAAATTCTAATAAGTTTTTTTAAGGAAACCCTTTACACATTTGTCTGCAAGACTGAGACATCGTTTTATAGATATCCTTGTAGGAGCAAATACATTTTTAATATAGAATCACAGAGTCATTTATGTTGGAAAAGACCCTTAAGATCATCAAGTCCAACCATTAACCTAACACTGCCAAGTCCACCACTAAACCATTTCCTTAAGTGCCGCATCTACACGTCTTTTAAATATCTCCAGGGATGGTGACTCAAGCGCTTCCCTCGGCAGCCTATAACATATTCCATATGTTGAATAAGAAAGTAATATTGGGATAAGAATTTTGATGGTGAATCTGTTACCTTGACTGTAAAAGTTACAGTATGTAATAAAAGACCATTACAGTAGTTGTGAGGAGAAGCCTGACTAAAACTGGAAGAGCCAAAATACAGTAAAAATTCAATGCAATCCTTTTTTTAGACCTTCCCATCTAAGATTTCATAAGGTGAATACATTAAAATGTTTCTATTGAAGTGCGACTAGTAATATTAGGGAACGCTACTAATCAGCCACTAGTGATTCATTTAATACTATCTGTACTATGCCAATAATGAACTTCTACATTTTATACAAATTTACTGCTTAAAACGGGCTAAGCTGGAATTCCTGGAATTGATAATTCACTCTTTATGCACAGACTTGATTTTCTTTTCTCACTGTTTTGGGTGTGGTGGCACAGTCTTGTACATCAATGTGTTCTTGCCAGCAACATTCAGTAATTCATTCTAGCAGCAAGAATGCCACGGGAGATACTACATTTTTTTCTGTCTTTTGAGGTGGTATCTATCACATAGAAATCTGGACACTGAAAGAGGGACTGTGTAGTGCAAAGTAATATATTTGCTTATTATGGACGATGCTAATGGCAGAAGGGGATATTGATCTCAAGTCCCAGTGTGTGGGCTGAAGCTGCAGTTGTTTACGGATTTTGAAAATCAGGCAAAAGGAATTTCAAATTGGAAAAATGAGTATTTCGAAAAGAGCCACTGTCCCTAGTCACCACCCACTAGGGCTCCATTTGAAAAGGTAATTTAAATTAAATTAATTTCTTCTAGTTTAGCACTTTGCCATTATTATTTGCCAGAGGACTCTGGCTATGTTTATCTTAAATATTATTAGCTTCAGTAGACTTACATGCGAGTATTTTACTTGAGTGTCTCCTAATCTAGGAAATCTCACTACAGTGAGTCAATATAAACCACAGATGGTAGATATTTGGAAATTGATGATCATGTATGGATTTGAATTTGTCAGGTTAACGCTTTTGATGCCAGCTTAGAAAGTAAAAGTTGTCCTTTTAGAACTATTTATATATAAATTAGGCAATTATCCTTTTTTTAACACTATCAAGTCTGATAAATAATTAACCCAAGTTCTTCTCCTGTAAAAAGAAACCTCCAAAAAGAAGCATTTAATTTCATTTGCATTGTTCTTGTTCAGAAAGTAGATACTAGGAGCTATACTCATATATTCATAAGAGATCCAGCATCTGTTGTGAAAAGGGAAAACGATTCAAGATTTAAAATCCATTTACTCATTAAAAAGAGCACTTATTCTCAAGATCAGAAAGAAATAAATTTATAGTTTGACAAGTTAAGATAATTTCTTTAGTTTTTTTTACCAATGGATGCAACCAGTGATTTTGTTTTCCCCTATAAATATCTTGTAAAAATGTACAGCAAAATGTTTTAATCATGACTATAATAATCAGTTCACTGTTATCAAAAGAACTAGTGTTACTGGGTAACTTCATGGTGGTTTGACCCTGTCTGGACACCAGGTGCCCACCAAAGGCTCCTGGGTCAAGGTAAGGACAGGGACATCACTCAACAGTTACTGTCACAGGCAAAACAGACTTTACTTGGGAAAATTAATTTAATTTATTACCAACCAAATCACAGGAGGATAATGAGAAAATAAAGACTAAATCTTAAAACACCTTCCCCCCACCCCTCTCTTCTTCTGAGGTTCAACTTCACTCCTGATTTCTCTACCTCCTCCCCGCTCCGAGCAGCGCAAAGGGACGGGGAATGAGGGTTGTGGTCAGTTCACCACATGTTGTCTCTGCCGCTTCTTCCTCCTCAGAGGGAGGACTCCTCACACTCTTCCCCAGCTCCAGCGTGGGGTCCCTCCCATGGGAGACGAACTTCAATATGAGTCCTTCCCACAGGCTGCAGTTCTTCACAAACTGCTCCAGCGTGGGTCCCTTCCACAGGGTGCAGTCCTTCAGGAACAGACTGCTCCAGCTAGGGTCCCCCATGGGGTCACAAGTCCTGACCGAAAACCTGCTCCAATGTGGGCTTCTCTTTCCACAACTCCACAGGTCTTGCCAGGAGCCTGCTCCAGTGTGGGGTCCTCCATGGGCTGCAGGTGGATATCTGCTCCCCCATGGACCTCTGTGGGCTGCAGCGGGACAGCCTGGCTCACTTTGGTGACGGCAGGTCCGTCCTGGAGCCAGCCACCATTGGCTCTATTGGATATGGTGGAAGCTTCTAGCAGCTCCTCACAGAAGCCACCCCTGTCGCCCCCCCCACTGCCAAAACCTCGCCACACAGACCCAATACATTCCACCCCTCTCCTCTTTGAGTCACATATTTAAGAATTATCATAAAAATCCACATTCATCACACAGTCTTCACAAACTTCACTCACATCAACAAAAAAGAATTCCCCACACCAAAATCAGAATAACATCATCACAACACTGAATGGCAGCGGACGATTTACATGCAATCCACTCCTCATCCCTTTGCCACAATTACAACAACAGAAATTCCCCGTGATCGTTCCACTTTTCACTTTCTTGCTGTGTTCAGTCCATGTTTGGCCTGTTACCTCTACCAATTACTATCCTTATCTTGAATTCCTTGTGCCCCACATTGGATGCCAAAGAGGACTGTAGTGGGTTGACCTTGGCTGGATGCCAGGTGCCCACCAAGCCGCTCTATCACTCCCCTCCTCAGCAGGACAGGGGGGAAGAAAATAAGACGGGAAAAAACCTCCTGGGTCAAGATAAAGGCAGTTTAATAAAGCAAAAGCAAAGGCCACATGGAGAAGCAAAGGAAAACAAAAGATTTATTCTCTACCTCCCATCAGCAGATGATGTCCAGCCACTTCCCAGGAAGTGTAGGGATTCAGTACGTGTAGCAGCTGCTCTGGAAGATAAGCATCGTAATAACAAATGCCCCCGGCCTCCTTCTGCTTTCCCTTAGCTTTTATTGCTGAGCAGATATCATATGGTACCGAATATCCCTGTGGTCAGTTTGGGTCAGCGGTCCTGGCTATGTCCCCTCCCAAGATCCTGCCCACCCCCAGCCTACTGGTGTGGGGACAGGAAGGTTGGAGAGACAGCCTTGATGCTGTGGGGGCACTGCTCAGCAGTAGCCAAAACACCGGTGTGTTACCAACACCTTTCTAGCTACCAACACAAAGTACAGCACTGTGAGGGCTGCTGTGGGGAAAATTGACTCCATCTCAGCCAGACCCAATACAAACTTCAATCCTTTTGTATTCTTGGCGTGTGAGAAAGACCTATATTGAAGCATGAACAGATCATGCCTTGGAGGAAAGTGTACTCGTTGCCTAATTGAATATATCATTCATTTTATCATTCATTTGAATAAATTGCTAATTTTATAGAAAAAAACACTACCTAACCCATCCTCTAGTGTGCATGCTTATTATCTTAAAATTAAGACCTTCCATTGCTTAAGTGCTTGTACATGGAAGCACAAACACATCTAAATTTACTCCCTTGTGTAGGCCAATTGAATTAACTTAGCTGCACATTTGAATAATATAAAAATGCCCATAATGATCAGTAGAACCAGGAATCATAATTTCTTTTAGAAATCACATGTAACTATTCACTTGAGAAAGCAATTTGTAACTTTCTCTATAAAGATGGAAAATTAGACAAATAAAAGGATCCAAAAAAGTTGCAAAATGTTAACATTTTTGCTTTGAAATAGTGTAATTCATATATCCAGACTAAGAGGGCAGTTTCTGTATGCATGTTTTAAATTAATTAAGAAGCAAAGATGCTGCCTCCTTGCTGAGTGAGTGCTCTGCAAGTCACTCATTTAAAAAAAAAGTAAAATAATACTTGCTATATTTTAATTGTTATTTATTCTTAAGTCTGTTCCCTTATTCTTAAGTCAGTTCCTTCAGAATAGATTTAGATCTGAATATTGATGGCACACTACTGAATTATTTAATAAAAAAATTAACACTTGTTTTTTTCTTTGCAGTTCAACAGAAGAGCAGTTTCACTGGCAAACACAAGGTAATGTACTTATCTACATGTATGTATTACATCTAGTCTCTCCCAGAATGATTGTTTTTCCTAAAGAAGATGGAGGGGAAAACAACATTTATTTATGCAATATCTTTTTTCATTGCTAGTGTGGAAAAGCTGCTTAAAAACTGGCAAAATTTGGCATTAGTTGTTAGGGTTGAAAAAAAGAACATCGAGACTAACGTAGAGTTTTGAGAGAGGTCATTGCTAAACGCGTCTCTAACTTTTTTTAAGGTTAAACCTGAACTTTCTCATTTTGCTCTTATTAATCCAAGGCCATGCTTTCAAAATATGGCACTATTTTCAATATGGCCAGCCTCCTCTGAATATGTGATCTCGATGTATTCTCCATTCCTTCATCAGCTGTGAAAGCGTAGTCACATGTAACTGGTTTTACCTTTTGCCTTTCTTTTAAATTTTTATGGTGTTAATTTTATTACAGATGGTCAGAAGGATATAGAAGATGAGCTCACCACTGGTCTGGAGCTGGTGGACTCGTGTATTAGATCACTGCAGGAATCAGGGATACTCGATCCACAGGACTATTCAGCCAGTGAAAGTAAGTTGCTAAAAATGTGTTTTCTAGAGCCCAGACATATTTGTAACATTTCATGCTTTAAAACTGAATGTGTATCTTAGAGTGTTTTTCTTGATTATTTTCTGATATTGGCAGAAGACAACGTAGTTGTGAGCAGGCAAATTGCCTCCTTGCCTTTGCAACTTAATTTTTGGTTTTGTTTGTTATGGAGAGAATCCCACTGCTAGTTTGTGGGGAAAAAATCAAACATGGAATATATTTTAAGGAAAATATCTTGTAACAGCGGTATCGCTGTACTATACTATAAGGTCATGTCACAAGGCTTCAGCATCACCACCACAAAAGTAACTTTTGAACCGCACGTTTTCAGTATGCAAAAGTAATAAAGTGAAATGTAGTGTGGGGCTGCGAGTAATTCTGGTATCTCTTTGTAACCACTTGGCCAGGTAGCTGATACTCCTTAAGACTAAAATTTTCAAATGGATACACAGACAGAAATAGTTAGGGGAGCTTTTTAAAGATGATGCAGACAATGACAGCTATAGCAAGAAAGCTGAAGTCTTTTCTCAAAGGTTGGCTCAGTGGTCATTTAGCAGCCATTCTGTTTGCAGAATTGTGCAGTGAGTGGATAGATCCTCTGCTAGGGCCAGCCGTTGGGAGAGTGAAACAAAGCTAAACAACAGCAAAAGTGAATGAGGGACATGCCACTCAACATATTTGTACAGCAGATGTCTACATATGCTTGTGCTCATGGGTCACATACACTGAGACAAAGTTTTCCAGCAAGTTAACAGGTCTGTTGTCAGATGTAGCACTAGATACTGAAAAAGCAGGTTAATTCCCTATTTTCCTTTCCTTTTCCTCAGTCTCCTATCTGATACTCTGTTCCCATCTCACTGCAAGAAAGACATTGAGGTGCTGGAGCGTGTCCAGAGAAGGGCAATGAAGCTGGTGAAGGGTCTAGAAAACAAGTCTTATGTGGAGCGGCTGAGGGAACGGGTTGTTCAGCCTGGAGAAAAGGAGGCTCAGGGGAGATTTTATCACTCTCTACAAGTCCCTGAAAGGAGGTTGTAGCGAGGTGGGTGTTGGTCTCTTCTCCCAAGTAACAAGTAATAGGATGAGAGAAAATGGCCTCAAGTTGCCAGGGGAGGTTTAAGTTGGATATTAGGAAAAATTTCTTCACTGAAGGGGTTGTCAAGCATTGCAAGAGGCTGCCCAGGGAAGTGGTGGAATCGCCATCCCTGGAGGTATTTAAAAGATGGGTAGATGTGGTGCTGAGGGACATGGTTTAGTAGTGATTTTTGCAGTGTTAGGTTGATGGTTGGACTCAATGATCTTAAAGGTCTCTTCCAACCTGGGTGATTCTATGATCTGCCACAAAATACACCCACTTTCACTTCACTCCTACTGCAGCTCCTGACACTACCTTGGCTGTTCAGTTTTCTCTAGTATTCCTCTACATCTCCTTCCCTCTGCTCAGTTGAGCCATTTTTGTCTATTTCAGTTCCACGCTGCCCAGTACCCTCTGATTGAGTCATGTCTTTTGAGGTGGCTGACCAAATTCAGCTTTCTCAAAACCAAAGGGGTCGATCTCCCCCTTGTCTGGAAAGGCTTATGGAATATGACAGCCACCTTCTGCAAAGCTTCTCTAGCAATGACAAATCATCACCTGAAATGCGGTCATCAGGTGACAAAAGAGCATTGCAAATTGAATGCAGAATTTTAATTTGTCAGAACATTCTTCAATATTTTAAAACAAGATCTGCAGTAAAATTCACAACTGACAATCCTGGGACAGTAACAAAATTTTCACTTTTCATGTGCACAGCATTTCCGGGCCAACAATGTCACTAACACTTTTGTTAAGGTTTTGCTTGATCTGACCACAAACTGTGTGATTAACATCTGTTAAGAAGTTGCTTGGTCTGAACAAAATTGGGAAAACATGAAACATCGTAAGCCCTTATAATTTGCCCTGTTTTTTTCTTCATTTGGGGGTGAGGACAAACAGATTAAATGACTAGCATGATAAGGACTGCCTTCAAAATGTGATTCAATAGAAAAATGAAACTGTGTAGATGGCAATAGAGGAGACTGGGGGCAGGGAGGGGCTAGCTTAAATAGGAAACTGGCAGAAACTGGCTGAAGAGATGGAAACTAAGAAAAAATGTTAGGGAAGGATGAAGACAGTAGATGGAGAGAAGTCTGGGTTTGTGAAGAAAACTAGTACCAAAGCAAATTTCTGGGGAGTATCACAAAAAAATAAGACACAAAGAGGAATGTAGGTAGACGGGAAGGAGAAAAAGGCACATGGGCAAATGAAAAACAGTGATGGAGAAGAGGAGCAATAGAGATGGATTGTGTGAGGGACCAGCAGGGGAGGAACTGAGATTTGTTGAAGCAGGAGGTCCAGTCAGAAAGTTGAAAGCTGAATTTGCTTGGTTGAATGGTTTGTTCATGGGATCAGGGGTTAGATGCAAAGAGAGGGAACAACAGGGTGATGAGAATGACATTCGAGAAAGGAAATAACGAGTTACGGACAGGACAATAGTTGTCCCTAAGAAACATAGGTTTGGAGAGAAGCAGGTACATCTGTTCACAAGGGAGCAAGCTTCCCCACAGAGCTGCAAGCTTGATCTTCTTCAGTGTCAAGAACTATTTGTGAAGCCTTTTGTCACAGTGCCCCATACTCCTCTGCTCCAGGGCCACCTCCTAATGAAACTAGATTACTATTTGCCATTTATGGTTTTAATTAAGAATCAGATATATATGGCAAAGCTAACAGTTGCAGCTCTGGTAATCACTCATAAAGGCAGTTAGGATGGCATATACTGGATTTTCTTTTTGGTTTGGGGGTCTTTTATCAATTTAGAATAAAATATCACAAACACATAGACAATTAAAATGTTACTGTGTTTGCAAAGTCAAAAGTACCGAAGTGAAGGCTGTCTGTACAACATAATTTGAATTTCTTATGACTGCATTATAAAACAATTATTATCATACCCTGTTTTGAACATTTTCTGTCCATGCCTTACTTACCTCAAAGCTACGGCTCAGATTGCACAGCGTACTGAAGGGGGATTTAATCTGGAGCACTTCTGACTTCTCTAAGCATTGAGTAGAACATACATGCTAAATGAAAACAAAAATCTCATATTTCACTTACAGTTTAATTTTATCACTCCTTTGTGTCCTGAAGTTCTGATGTTATAGTTGCAAAATCATTCAAGGTATCTTCTACTGATACTTAGCTCTGGGTGTTGCCAGTTAGTTCGCAGGTGTGCTGAGAACAAACAGCTATAACTGGACACTGTGGAAGCACAATTTCAAATATATGAAGTGTGCTATAAAGGAAAGTTTACAACTCACTCTGAAGTGTCTCACATACATTTGTATTTCATAGACACTTTTGGTCTTAATTCCTTCAATCTCCAAATAGGAAATGAGATCTGTATAAATGTCTCACTTTACAGGTATTCTAAAAATCATCATTTGTGATGTATTTGAAGTAAACGTTGAGTGTCATACAATAATCTACCGAGGTGCTATTTTTTTTTCTTTGTGTTGGACATTTTTCAATGAAGGCCTGAGGTCATGCGGTAAAAAATGAAGCAACTACAAAACACTGAATAGTTTTGCGTTGTGTGCACTGGCCATAAGACAAGGAAGGAGGCGAAGAGCCATGATCCAGAAAAGGCAACTTAGTCTGGCATTTCCTAACTTTTGAGCTCTTAAATTTACAATTTTAGTTATGTTTACTTCTGCAGTTTGACTGCGTAACTGTATTTTGAGTAACAAGGCTGACTCTGAGGAGAGCATTTCCAGCCTGCCATAGCAGTTCTAGTCCAGTTGAAGCAGATTTTTTAAATCATCATGTGAAAGCCTGTCTGGGGATGTGACCACAGCTTCTTTTTCTGAACTGTGTGTGTCTAGTCTAATGAGTTAATCTACCAGTAGCTCTGCCTTTGTAGAGGATTAGTGTGTCTGCAGTCAGAATCTTTAAGATTTGGTTTCACGCACTCTGGTTTTCTCAGAATTAGTTTTAAAAGTCGTCACATAGCAGGCGGCTGTTATAATACTCTAAATCCCAAACATCACTTCACATGTGCTATTCCTTTAGTAGCAAATAAAAGCCATGAACAAAGGCTAATGGGACAAGTCACATGAAAGGGGCTTACACAGGAGGGGTTCTGTATTGCTAATAGAGATGCTCGCTAATTATCTTTACTGAGTGTGAATCAGCAAATAAAAAAATGCATAAAGCTTTTATTAATTTGGGGAAATGCAAGGACAGCGGTCACTGTTTTTAAAGTAATTATTATCAAAGATGGGCAGATTCATAACTGCTGTGTGCTCTCATACAAGTTTTCTCTGGTTGCACTGACTCTGGGACAAGGTTATATGCATCTGAGGGGAACTCCAGCCCTGTTGCCCATCTTTGTCTTCTGTCCCAACTCAGTGTAAATTGGCTTTCCAAAACCATGTGTTTCCAGTTACAAGCGTGCAAACAAAAAGTAAGGAGACTTCCAGAATTATGCAAGAAACTGCAGCTGAGTTAAGACCTGAACCTGCATCTCCGTGGTCCAGTTCCCTGTACTGCAGTAATTTCTCTTTGTCTTTCTGTAGCTATAGATCTGTCATCACTGCATCAGTTCAGTTTACATCAAACATGACCTGACATATTTTTTGTGGAGTCAGAGGGGAGTTCAGCCTATCCTAACTGTTTGTGGTGATGTCAGCAGCAGAACGATGGTGGTCCATGTGTATCGTCAGTCCCTGAGGGTGGGCAGGTACAGGCTCCTGCTAGTGGCAGTAACCATTAGCTACGGTGTGTCCTAGGGACCAGTCTTTTCCCTCAGTGTCACTGTGAGGGCACTCGATCCGTCCTCCTCCCTGCTGTACATTGCTGTAACACCCAGCATGGCAGCCTGGAGCTGACTGTAGAGCTGGCGGCTCCTCTCCAGAACTATTTCTTCCCCCCACCATTATCTCTTTCTGATGGGAACTCAAAAATACTGCTTTTGCACAGATGAAGATAAATAACTTCAAATAGGATCAGGGGAAAAAAACAGACATGAGAACACCAAGCTAATCGCATATAAGACACAGGAGATAAGTCACAGGGCAGGACAGGAATGCACAGTAAGTGTAGGACCTGGAATCACTGGGGAAGGAAACATGCAGGGGAGCAAAATGTAGTTCAGGACAGAGATAATACTAGGGATATTTCAGACAGACACAAGACACAGGAGTACTGAATGGTGACTGTAGCTCAGGAAAGGTATTTTCATGGTGGAATTGGTTCATTTAGTTGGGAAAGAGGTGTGACAACACATTTTGTGAGGGCTGAGTAGATACTCTGGAGATGAAAAATTAATATTGAAGATGAAAAGGCTTGGAAAGATCGGGGATGAAGGAAACAAAAGGAACTTTTTTCCTCCCTTTCCCATCACTACTGCATTGTCTCAAAATCACTCAACTACTTCAGATTCATTCCTTTTACTACCTGGTCAGCACACCCTTTTTTTTCTGTCTTTCTTTTCTCTTCTCCCTCCCCCATTTACATGTAAGAAGAATTGAAAGAGAAGAAAGGTTCAGGGAAGGTAGGAGAGTAAACACAGATATACAACTCTCAGGGTGAAGAAGAGTGATTACTGGAGGACATTTGTCATTAAGGCTTGATAAGGTCGAAGTCTGGCCTGCAGGTAGGGGAACAGTCCTGATGAACTGCCTGAGGCCCCCCCTTGTCCATCCTCTGTGACAGAGAGAAACCGGAGGCCTCTGAGTAGTCATTAAGGACCAAACTACCTTTTTCTGCAGTGTTTGTAAATTTGCATTTTACAGGTGGGTAGTGTGAGTAAAGAGTGAGATAAATGTGGAACGAGAGGAAAATTTCGATCCTGTATTTCTTTCCCTCCTACTGGTTCCCCTTTACCCCTATCCCTGTGGGCCATTAGCGTGCCACATCAGAGGACTACCATGATACTAGCATCAAAACCATTTCTGAAATAATTAGCTGAAGCTCGTTGAATCCTTACAGACAACATTGAATCTTTACGGCTACTGCAGTGAAGAGAGGCAACAGTTACTCCCTCTGTCATGGCATTAGCAAAATAAGGGTTAGATAGACTGCTGAGATTACTGAGCAAATCCATTGGCACTTTCTTCCTAACTTAAACCACAGGCTCAAATGTCTCCTAATCCAGAAGTCTCTAATTTTAATTTAAGGTATCAATACCAAAATCTTTCATACTATTTCCCTTGCTTCAGTCTCCACAAAATGAGCATAAGACCTGTCTTAAAAGGATTATGGGGCAGATTTACAGAGCTTTTGGTGTTTAAATTTCTAACTGAAATGGAATTGTTTCACTATTTTTCACTTCCTTAATCACTGCATGTGGCAACCCCTCTGTCTTTGCTCTCTAAATAATTACTACAAACTGCAGCCAAAGAGTTCTTGTTGACATGGGTCAGAAAACCTCTTGGATCAGTCTTGCAATTGTCTGATATTTCTAAAATGCTACATTTTAAATTTCAATTTAAAATTAAGTGATTCATTTTGGGATTGCCATTTTCCCCACCTGACATTACCAGTACTCCAGGCATTTTTTCCCCCCCTATTTTCTGAATATATTTTTATTTATATCTGTGACCCTGTTGTCCTGGTGCTCAGGATTAATTGCAGAATTCAGCACACTGATAAGGGAATAAACACAGTGTAGATTAAATAATGCTGTCTTCTTGGCTAATGCCATTTTAGAGAGCACTTCACTGAGGCTACATGTTGACAGAAATGCAGGCAGTTAAGGGTGTGTCAGTCCTTCTGGGGAAGAAGAAGCATGGCTCACCACTGAGGAATCAATACATTAACTCTTTTAGTCACTTGAAATGATTTGCCCAAAATGCAGCACAAATGGGTAGTAGTACCATTTAGATGTCATTTTTTCTTCTCTGAAGAATGGCTTATGTTGCATGAACAGATTATTTTTATCACATGAAATTACATATAGCTGTTGTATTAGACAGCTATGGTTTTCACTTAACTAACCTGCCTATTTCTGTGGCCAAAAAGGTAGGCTAAGCTCTTATTTTCTTAATTCAGTTTTGTTTCAGTGATTTTTTACAATAAGAGAGATGCTCCTTACTCAGTATGAAAGCAGATGTCCCAGTTTGAAAGAGCACTCCTTGTTCAACCTTTATGATTTTCATCCTTTATCAGCCGCTTTATTCATAGATACTGAAAATGGATTGAAACAAAAAGGCACTATTTACACAATGAATGTGTAAAAGGATGTGTGTTTATGTGTTTTCCATCCCATAGCTCTTGCTTTCTGAAATTGCCACCTGTCAGATGGCTGACGTGCTCAATGAGATGAAATTTGGCATCAGCGGACTTCACAATTTGTTGATAGATAAAGTTATTTCCATTTCATTATCTGCTCTGAGAGCCAGGGCGATCCAGCTGAGTCATTCTTTCTGTACACCAAGGAGGTGTTCTGGTAAGATCTCCTGGTAGACATACACGCTAATAAAATCACATGCTCTTTTGAGTATGTTTCAGAAATGAAAATCACCTAGGAAGTATGCATGCCCGTCTTTCATTTTAGGATTGGAGTTTTGGAGTAGGAGTGGCAGAAGTGTGTAACACCTTTCCTTCTGCTGCATTAATGCAAACCTGGCAGTTGTCTGACTCAACAGTTCTTAGCTCCAGATAAATCAGAGTAAGAAGTCTGAGAAAATTTTGATTTGCTGATGAAACTTCTGTCAGTATTGTATTATATTCAGGGTAGATATTTATGGTTCGGCATTTTGGCTGCCTCTCCCAATTACATCTATCTCTGCTAATACAAGCCTTTTCAATATCTTGTCTTCAAAACTTCAGGGTTTCAAAGTCATCTTTGTGCAATTTGTGATGGGGTTAAATCTTCTAAAAGGTGGACAAACAGAAACATCTTTTGTTAAAGGGTGATCTCACAGTTATTTGTTGTATGTCCTCACAGAGAAGGTTGTACAGAAATTGTCTCAACTGTGGGTCAAGTTCAGTCTTTTGAAGTAGTTGTTAAATACTTAGATTTCTGGGAAATGGGGATAAGATGTTGTTTCCTTTATCCACCTCCCCTTTCTGACCCTAGTCACCCTAAGTGTGAGCCTGAAATAATCGTCATGTCATTTAACATTGTAATAGCCACTGGCTGGCAGCAAAACCGATCCCTACAACACCAAGACCTACTTCCAGGGGCAGTCCTTAGCAGGAAATTACTGTCTTTACAAAAGAGCTGACCATGTGAAGTTTCTGTGGATTCATCACTAAAACGCTCCTAAGACATTACAATTTGATAATATGAAGCAGGCTGTAGTGTTGACCCGAGAGCCAGCTCTTACATGTCAGCTTCAGTATTTACAGCCAGTCAGTGCTGCCTCAGGAAATGCTCCATCAGCGCTGACCATCCTGAGCTTGGACTTTATTGTTTTCATCCTCTGTCAGAGGCAGAGTTCAAAGGTATTGAGAACAGCATCAGATTAAAAGATGTAGCGCAAACACTGTTGTTCAGTACCTCATCACCTCTGCTCTTATCACAGGTATGAGGATGGTAAGGGCCAGGTAGAACAGACACGTCTTTGTTGCTGACGTACTGCATCCTATTAAATTCATGCTGGTCTTCTCACTTTAAGAGCGTGAATGAAGTTTTCCTTTTCGGTCTCTTCCCTTATGCAGGCAGGAGGAAACCACTGCAAAGAGTCAGACTTAAGAGCAGAGCCACAGTATGGACTCTCACCACCGGGATTCCTGGCAGGCTTTGGTATCTGAATCACTAGCGATGGTCCACCGTGGGTTTCTGACCGTGGAGTGTTAGGGAGTGTGACTTGGGTCCAGCTGATCTCATTCTGCTTTGGTTTGCTGCCTGTCTTCCAAGTTCACATGTGGTTGTTTACAAGCAGAAGGCCTGGTGAAGGCTGAAGGAACCATCACAGTTCAGGGAAGCAGCTTCTGCTTTCCCTCGCTCCTCAGGGGTGGCACAGGGGTTGCTGTGGGCACCCTCCTGTGCAGGGCTTCAATTACTTCAATGCTTCTGCGGCCCTTCTGTAGATGGGTAGGGTGTCTGCGGGGGGTTGTAGGCTTCTCAGGGAGAAAGCACTAGAAGCCACTGTTCAAAATGGTACGGTCCAGTATGTGCCCTTCCTTTTGGACCTAAACTGCTGCAGGCTGCGTCTTGCAATTTCCTCTCCTCTGGAAGGAATCTCCAGAGACATTCACGCCATCTTAGTATCTCTCTCTAACCCTCTCCTTTCCTGTGCTCTCTCGCCTTTTCTTGCTGTCCCATTTTTCCCTAAACTACCCATTACTGTCGTACCATATCCGTAGGTCTGCTCCTTCCCTTCTTGTTTCAGTTCTATCTTTCCCAGTTCCTTCATCTTTTCTGTTCTCACACATCATGAAATAAAGCCTGTGTCTTGTCCCCTAAACAGATGACGATTCATCCTTGGAGGAAAAAATAAAAAATAAAAAAAATCAAAACACATTTTCTGTGTAAAAGCAGCCTTGCTATCCTCACTTTTTACATGCTTACATAATTTCAAGCAAATCAGCGTTGCTCATTATTGTGGCATGCTGGGAGTTCAGAGGTAACACTATGACAGCATTGCAATCAAGTCATTTCTAATTTCCCTCTATTTCTGTACGGCAGTCTATAGGCTGAATTTTTGTTTCAGTGTGCTATCACCTGCAGCATGTTTCTTGGGGTTCCCTTATCTCCGGTTATGTCTACATGATGAAATCTGCTTTTATATATAAATTGCATACTGATACCAGGATAATACTTCGTATCTGTGAGGTTGCTTGTCCTGAGATGAGTCCAACTTTGGCACCTGGTGTCATTTTATGCTGCGCAACTGAGTTAAAATCTTTGCCTAAAGAAAACAACCCCTCAGAATCTAGCTTTATTACTGCAGTACAAAATGAGAACGTCAAATTAACAGAGGAGCAGTAACAGCAGGTAAAACATACATGGAGGGGGAAATGGAAAGGTGAAACAGTCAAGACCAGGAAAGCAGGAACAATTAGTAGCAACATCAAAGATGGAAAGAAGGTAGTGATCAGTTTTTAAAGCTCAGCCTGTGGCAAACACACCAACTGCACGGGCAGCCAGGTGTTCCCTCATCCACTGCAGGAAGCAGTTACTGAAACTCGTTAGAAAATGACAGTGACTTATGTTAGCATCTGTAGGAGCAGAACAAAGAAAGACTTCTGGCAGATGAACCTACAGCCCAAAAGAACATCAGTAAATACTGTGTCTGTAGTACGGGCCAGGAAACAAATTCACTCACACCCTCACGACAGACCGATAAACCACTCACCCTGCTTGTGCCTTACTGGCACGGCAGCGCCTGCGTCCTCGGCGCAGTCGGAGGTGCCAAGAGCCACATTGTTCAGGGATCTGCTGGTGCCAGCTCGTGCGCATAAGCAGTTGTGTAGATGTAGCCTTGAAACAGAGGTAGTTGGCTTGTTGTAACAGCCTGCGTAAAATAATGCATATGGAACAGAAAATTTTGGGAGGTATGGGTTTGGGTTTGGTTTGTTTTTGTGCTACATGCAGGTCTCAATAAAGTAAGATTTTTGTGACTTCTGTGACAACACAGAGTAGGGAGTTGCCTCCATTTTTTTCCCATTCTGGCCTTATAAATGGAGAAATGCATTTTCTGAGTACAACGTGAGAGCAGAGAGTAGTGCACATGTGTGGACACAGAAAGAGAAAGAAGAAGCAAAAGGGCGTACTCTCATTTTTATGGCAGAGTTTTTGGCAGATGAAAAATGTTGTCATAAAATTTGGACCTTTTTGACTTACTTCTTAATTGACTTCTGAGGCAGTGCTAAACACATTCTGAACTGGCTCGCCTCAGAAACCAAATAGCCATTTTCATATGTGGACAGAAAAGATACAAGATTTAAGCCAGTCAAAGGTGAGGAAAAAAAGGGAATTCTACTTTGCACAAGAAGAGCAAACCTGTTTTGTGCTACCAGTTAAGTCCATAGAACAACATAATAGCATAATAGATCTACCGATGCCTTTTGTATTAGATCCACATATCTGTGAGTAGTTTTATATGCTTTATAGTCAGAAGCTGGTAGGCTTTTTAAAAAAATTATTATTCTTTTTCAACAGTCTAATTTAGGTCTATCCAAAGAGATTTGTCTAATTTTCTGATCTCTGATAATGCATTCAGCTTCCCTGTGAGTCATGTTTGTGTGATATCTATGACCATCTGATTTTATTTCCTAGAAATAAAAAGGGAACACATTAGTTTAATACTATCAATAGCAGCTTTAGGCTGTGCTAGGCACAGAGGGTGACTAGGAACACTTGATATTCACAGTTGGTCTTTAAAGGTATAAAATACTTCCAAAAAATTAGGATTTAATCATGCAAAATATGTTCTTAATTTACTTGGCTTTTTTTTCTGTAAACAAAGCACACACTCAATTTTAAATGTAGTTATTCTTTGCAAAATGGAAGACTGATAATGAAAACACAAATTAAAAAATAACAATTATTTATGCCAAAATTCCAAATGGAAACATGGCAGTTCCTTCTGAGTTGGAGCTTGCTGTCTCTGTTGCTGCATGCAGTGACGACTCCTGCATGCAAGTTTCTTCTTGTGGTCACATTCAAAAATATATCTAATCCCATCCAGAGGCCCAGTCCAGGTACTGTCCTCCTGTGGTTCCACAGTCTGATCTTTTAATACATAGCAAACTTCAGTTACAGTGAAGTATTGTGTGACTTCTGCCACTCCTAGTATTGTGTACCACCTGCAGATTTTCACAGAATTAACATCACTACCATCGGCAAATCATGCCATTTGTGGAAAGAAGTGATTTATATTCTTCATGCAATTCACATTGTGTCTACCTTAGGCCACTGACAAGGTTTTGTTGGCAGAGGCTTCTCATGGAGGTGTATCAAGTGCCAGCAGAAATTTTACTGCTAAAAGAGCTCCAGATCATCCTTAGATATCCCTAGATGGAAGGCTAGAGGATATTATTTTTCCTCTTTGTGTCCCCCGTGGTACAGAAATGTAATTTAGTTATTATCCTTGCTGCCCATCTTGTTCCTGTGTTCTTTCTATCTATTGCTCCTATAAAGCACATCATCCTAATAGCCAATGATAAATTATCTCTTTCAGAGACTATCTGATTTCGTTATCTGCAGAGTTTAGCAAGCGATTTCATAAAATATGATTAATATTCTACAAAGGTTGTTTAATCTTGGGGTCATTTAAAAATTTGCAGTAGTAGGTTATCCTTGGTTTTAATCTAAATTTAGTATAGCTTTTTCTATTTAAAAAAAAAAAAAAAAAGACAAAGGCAAGTTGTGTATTCTGAGCTTAAATATGTATAAAAGTATTCTTGCTCAGTGCATGTCTTTAGGTCTTGTTCTCTAGCATCTTCAGTAATTTCTGTCATTAGTAATCGAACTCTAGAGTTTTTCCTACTGTCAAACATTACCCAGTATTACTTATGAAAGACGATCTGGCTGTATTACATTTCATACAAACATCTGGAGTAATGCTGAGTGTGGTATAGTATATAAAGTAAAACATACACTATCTGAGTAAATAACGCTGAAGTTACCCTATTATGTCAGGATTGCTTAGGCTTTGCTATGTTACATTACTCCATGAGTCTACCAGTATTTCATATTTGCAACACGTTTCCTAACTCCTAGAAGACTTTTATGTTAACTCACTGGAAATTCTATTATCTTTATAATATATTGCCTACAAATTTTTGCCATAAAAGTTATCTATCCCTAAAGAAATTGTTCCCCCTTAAATACTTCCTTACTAAGCTCAGCTACTGAAGAACTACTTATTTCTCTCTGGTTTTCTTCCTCTCCCTCACAGGTGCACGGTTAGCAAATTTTAACCACCGGGCAGTATTTTGCAAGAGCCAAAGTTTTGAAACATGTTTCTACCAAACACTAAGAGGATGTCACATTTGCCACTCTGTAGTCCTAGTTTAATCGCACAGAGATTCCTCTTATTTGGAGGCATTTCATTAGCATTACATGCAGTAGTTGGAAACCTGGTAGTGTCAGGCGTTCTCTCTGAATTAGACATTGATGCTATCCCCCTGCCCCAACTCTGAGATTTCAATATGATCATCAAAAAAAAATATCTTTCAGTAATCAAAAAAGAACCATTTTCTTTTGGGGTAGGATGCAGGTTTTATGTTTTTCTATGCACTTCAGATCTTACGTTCTTCTGCTACTTCTAGTGGACATTTGTGGTGCTTTGCTGTCCCTTCGAGTAGTGATTTATTATTTCAAATCCTAGCCAACACCTCCGTTTTCCTCTTACAATAATGGCAGAATTTTTATCCTGTGTAAAAAGCATAAGATAATCAGCAGGTAATGAAAATATTTTCTATTCGCAGTTCACTTACTCTTGAAATAAAGAGTTCTTCATCTTTCATTCCAATAGTAATTAGGTCAGAAAGAGAGTTAGAAGGGATATCCTTGTATTGTTCCCTTACATAATGGTATCAGCCTAGTTTTTGCATCATTTCTCCAGATATATATCATTTATAGAATTCTTGGATGAAAATGAACTTATTCTACATTTCTGAATGCATTCCACCAAATCCTATTTTCCAGTACCTAAGAATAGGTTCTGTAGCAACACTAAAGCCCTTTTCTGTAATTGTAGGTAGAACATAGCCCTCTTAATGCTGGTAGAGCATGGTATTGCATATAAATTACTTTCATTTTTTGTAACACAAGTTTGTTTTCAGTGTACTTGTTTAAGAGTTCCTGCCTCTGATCTGAAGAGATGTGTTTGTTTCATAACAAGGGAGCTGCTTGTGATTTAGCGTATAAAGTATTACCATTCATTTCTTCATTTTAAGCATGCGCTTGCTCCCTCCCTCCTTTTTTTTCAACGTTCTGCATTACTAGGCAATGTAATATCTTTGTTATATTGCAGCCTTGGTATTTTTTCTTGTAATATAAAGGTACCAATACCTTTAATATTTAATATTTCCTAGAAGGTAGATCGTGAAATATTTTCCTAGTACTATTCTAGTACTAGTCCTAGTTTTGGAGGGAGAATGGGGACAATGCTTATTACTATTGTTATATCTACTTGTTATCCTCTGTTTGAGATCTCACTAACAGTTGGCTTGAAAGTTGTTCTTTTCCTACAGAATCTGTTTGACCAGTTGTAGCTGACAGGATTTGTTTTCATCTTCAGATTTTAAGTTTTGCCTTCGTTTAATCTCTACTTTTTCTGCCTGTAATTAAGAAAACATCTTCTTTTTATGATAGGCACAAAGATCTCTCATCTAGTTCCCAGGATTTTCCCCCACAATTGCCCCCTGCCTCCGCTTGCACTTCTTGCAACTTCTCCAGAGACAGAAAATGGGGAGGAGGGGAGAGACATCTGTACTTCAGTGGCAAGGTGGCTGCTCCTTGCCACCCCCTGAGGAACCTGCAGGGCTTCCCTTCCCCTCACTCAATTCCGCTGCTTCCCAAAACCGTCCTAAATCATCTCAGCTGCTTCAAAGAATGTTTCAGATGACCTCAAAAATATGCCATACTGGAACAGAGGGGTTTAAAACAGACAAACAGATGTTCCTTGCTGTTACGATTAGGCGTGAACATTTACTCCTGGTCCCAGCCAGATACGCAGCTTAATTCTTGGAGCAGGACTTGGAAAACAGGATACGTCAGTGAGATGCCAAAGGATTTAGTATCCCTAGGAACAGGTCCATCCACCTTGTCTTTAACTATCATCCCCTCTTCCATACTGTAAAATGCTGTGGAAAGACCCTGGCAAGTTACTATCAAGAGCTATCCCTGGTTTTATTGCTCTTTCAGTCTAGTTGTAGGATTCCCCCCCCATCCCAAATACAGTTGAACACTCAGAAATTGAGTGCTCACTCTACAGATAACCTGACCTGATCTTTTATTTTATTACATCTTTTAAAATCATCCATTGCTTTGTAAAACTGGGCAAAAAATACAACTAGGAGCAGTTAGCAACTACTTACCATGAGTATACACACTTAAATGAACAAACAAAAAAAGGAGGTTGTAGGGTAGAAATCAATATTTTGCGCTCAAACTAAATGACCTGAGAGGCAGAAGAAAGAGTAAGCGATGACTTTTTGGTATTTGAAATCCTTAATTAGGCCTATACTAACAGTTAGGAGAAAGTTCCTCTCTCTGGGATGTGAGGCACCTCAACCTATTAACTCTCTAAATGAATGTTTAAAGGACATTAAAGGAGTTTTGCTAGTGCTTGCTTTCAATTGTTACCCAAATGAGCAAACCAGGTTGAAGAATGTGTGAAGTGATTAATTACACTAATTAAAACCACTTTATTTACACTTACTCTATAATTTATCATTACTACTTCTGTCAGTTGATCGAAGGTGAGTGAAGTGTTGTTTATAATTGGTATGGGAGCTAATTAAATGTTCGTTTGAGCACGTTTTGGTCTATTTCCTTTGTCAATTAGAACTGGCATCGCAATAGATGACTGACCAAATGCAAATGCATAACACAATAGTTGTGCTCCGCTTTACTACTTCGTTGGCGAAGGAAATGTGCCCTGGTAAGCCAACTGACTTTATATCTTAAGAAGATTAAAAAAACCCTTCTCCTTTCACTTGCATGATATTTTCCTTGGGAATTTCACATGAAAAACTAAGTAACAAGCATGCAATTATCCCATGGGGGCTGACTAGGTATATGTTTCTGTAGTTTGTAGTGTAATTATTTTAGCCAATTCAGAACTAATTATTGCATAGATTTAGAATACTGAATTAATCATGCCCTTATCTTGTAATAATACAGTACTGTATGTAACTTGTCATACAGTAATTATTTTATAATTGAACAACTAGCAGATAACGTATTATTGAATACTTGTTCCACGATAGATTCTGCTCTATAATGTAATATATTAGTCCCGTTTCATAATTCAGCCTTTTTCTTTTTGTTTTGAAGATTGACCATACTATTGCTATAATATCATGTTGAATCGTTACGTACTGTGAAGCTACAATTTGTGAAGTATTCCATGAGATACTGCAGTCTAAGGATTAGGAAACTGGAGTAACTTCTCAGATGTTTGACTGGCAGACACTAGGAATAGGCTGTCATTGATATCCCTACAGGAAACAATTTTTTTGGTTTCTTTTTGTGAGTTCCTCCTTTACAAGAATCCCATGTTCATCTGGCTGTTTAGCTTTGTGACCCAGCAATGGCACTACGATATAAGATAGAAAAAAATAAGGTTCTCTTGAGTTTACAATGCAGTTAATCCACAGATTCCTACTAGTTTAACTGCCTGTCCTGTATGTAAAAATACACCATCACAAATACTGATTGTACTTAATTCTTATCAGACTTTACATCATGTGTTTGTTTTTAAATTCTCACTGTCGTAGTGTGATGCAGTATTATGACAAATAGCAAAATGTAATAGGATGTCCTTCTTCGCCCCCCATCTCTAATCAGTGTAAGGGTACTAGACCAGTCTCTCAGCAGTTAGCATGATTTCTCAGCACTTAAAAACTGCTTAACTTCTGACACTGGTAAGCTCCTTAGAGCCCAAGCTCCTAGTGGGTTTCTTGTGTGAGATACTCTTCTGCTTCTGACTATGGGGTACGATTCGGGTGAGCTCTGCTACTGCGTGGTCACCAGACAAGGCCCTGCCCTCTGAGGGAAGGGAAGAAAACATCTCATGACTCACCAGCTCTGATTCCCAACCAAGTTTCCTGGCTATTCCATCACTGATGGTGCTGATACATATTTTTTGTAATCTCACTGAAGCTCCCATAGGCTTTAACGACTGTTCATTGAATTAATATTCAGTACTGTGCTGATTCACTTTGGTCTTTGTTTCTTGCTGGTTTGTTGTGGTTTTTTTTTTTTAAATCTAATCCTTTCTCTGTGTAATTGTGCTGCCCAGCCCAGGACTGTGGGTAGCGGTGGGCAGCTGAGCACCCAGCATCTCTTGGGGTTTGCTTCCAAGCAAGTGAGGAGAGGAAAGCTACGTGCCGTACTCTTGGAGTTTGGCAATGCCAGGGAGCATTGAATCCCCTCTTGTCACAGGAAAACTAGCAGAAAGAAATACGCTTTTAAATTTTGGAGCAGTGATGCTGACATAGTTGGTCTCCTAAACATTTCTAATAATATAGCTACTCATTTACTGGCATCCTGTATGTTAAAAATTGGTTTTATACTGTATGTTCAATTGGTACATTTTCTGTGTTAGCACATGTCCTGGTTTCAGCTGGGAGAGAGTTAATTTTCTTTCTAGGGGCTGCTGTGTTTCAGATTCCATCTGAAAGGAATGTCAATAATGCATATTGTTTTAATTGTTGCTAGGCGATGTGTATACCATTCAAGGACTGTTTTCAGCTTCCCACAGAAGCTGAGAAGGAGCATAGACAGAACAGTGGAATGGCCAATGAAATACTCCATACCATAGACAGCATGCTTAGTATATAAATGGGGGTTGGCTGGAGGGTGGGAATTTATGATTACTGCTCAGGAAGGTGCCAGTTCATCAACTTACCGGCTGGTGAGAGTGACTTGTGTCATTATTGTTATTATTGCTATTTTCCTTTTCTGATACTGTTCGATTAAACTGTCTTTATCGCAACCCACGAGGGTTTGGGTTTTTTTCCCCCTTTCCTTTCCCCTCCTTTCTCTTCTCCCTACCCATCTCGGGGGGAAGGGAGAGAACTGCTGCGTGGTCCTAGCTGCTGGTTGGGCTTAAACCACAACAACACACAGCACGTTAATACACTTAAAATATCTTAAAAACTGATTTTACTCCTACTGAAATCAGCAAGCATATTCCAATGGATTGGAATATAGTAGCCTTAGCCTTTGGCAGTTTCTGAGCATACAAAAATGGACATTTTGGACCTTTCTTCAGTGTATAAGTTGGATTGTTCTGATGAAATGTAGGTATAAAGTCAGTTGCACAAGTGAATATAAATTTTTATGCTGAGGAACAGGATATTATTTAAAAGCAAAATACACTTTTTTTCCCACAATGGAAAACTTCTTTTATCTTGTTTCAAGTATGCTGCAAAGTGTGGTTTGAAAAAAAAGGAAAGCTAAGGGATGACCTACATAGAGAAATATAGTAAAATAATTACACCAGTGGAATTTTATTGTTGTATTACCATTCTTTTTTTTTTTTTTTAACTTATTGGTCTGTAATATCTTGTCACTTCTTGCATAAGAAGTAATTAGAAGTTTATGTGTATTTGTTCTATACTTGTAACTAATTTTTTGTTGCCTAAGCAAGCACTGGTAGAGGTAGAACAGTACATTCAGGTACTGAGAAGTATCCTTGTATTCTGCTGTTCTGAAACAGCCATATAAAGTATTTCTGCATGCAAACACTCGCTGTTCAAGAATAATTTATCTTTAAAAAATAATTCAAAATGAAAGTTTTAGGTTGTGATTTTTTTTTTTTTTTTGCTTACTTGGTTTGGGTTGTTTTTTTTTTTTTACTCTGAATACTGAAAGAAGGAAGAGGAGGTGGTCTGAAGAGAGCAGAAACAACAGGCAAAAGATTTTATTTCCAGAGAAAATATTGCTCTTGAAAATAAAAGGACAAATGTTTTTATAATTTCATTTTTTCTGCATTTTTGAGCCAGCCATCGATGATAATAGTAACCTAGAGTCTTTGTGTAACTTTGGTTTCCCGTAATCAACTGTTACTGTGATGTCCTTGAATTAATAATAATCTCATCATTTAAGGCCACTCACTTCCTTGGTTTGGTTTTTAAATAGCTACACTGCACCTCATTGCAGCATTGCACATTGTATTGTTATTCATAAAGAAAACCAGCAGCCCATGAAGAAGTACTGCCAGTGCAATACCTTATGCCTCACAGGTGAGGGGCACAGGAACAGCCCCAGCTGTGCGCGGTGGGACTCATTCTGCAACCTTTGCCTTGCGCTTTGGCCAACTCCCTGACATCCCCCTTCCCCGAAGGAAGCAGGTAGATGCTGTGGAAGCCCTCCTTCTACTATGGCTTGTGATGGAGTCTGTAACTCACCATTTTATATTTATGGCCATATGCAACGTACTAAACGCCGTGAATCAGCCTGTTCAGCATAATGCCAGGCTATACTTATTTTGTTGAATGCAATATGGCAGGAAGGCAGCAAGTGTGGGCTTCAGTGCTGCTCTCTTTAGTGATGGGACTCAGGGTAGGGCCAAGTCCTGCAGTGTATCATCTGCTCCTCTTCCCTATTTCGCTTGAAGTAAGTGTGCCAGGTACTCTCAGGTGCTCCAAAACTCTTGAACTATTACGTTTTTGAAAGAGAAAAATAATACATATAATAACATAACTGCGAGTAGGAGGGGTGGGTAATGTGAACTGATTAAACAGGCTTCACAAGAAGCCTGTCTCCTCCCCTCACTGTCTGAATGGGTGACTCCTTTCCTTTAACTCTGCCATGCCTGCCAGCACCTGGGTCTCCAGACTGCAAAGGAAACTCCTGTTTCCTTTCTCTGATTCCTAGGAAAGTCCTCCGCTCTCCATCACCTCTGAAGTTTTGTTGTGGGTTGGCTCCCTGACGTAGGCATGTCCTTCATCCTTCTCTGTTCTCTTCTTGCCTGGTCTTCTCTGTGCTCCAGCAGCTTTCCCCAGCTTAAGTGCACTTTGTCTGTGTTCCAAGGAAGATGCACACCTTCTCCCTCTTCTTTGAGCTCCTTACTGAGCCGAGTTACAGCAGCCAAGGTGAGGAAGATGGGGAGCCTTGCACGCTGCTCTCCTTGAGGTTAAGAGGAAGAGGAAGGTATTGTCTGCAGTACATGTCTGCCAAACTGGAGACAAATTAAAGAGTTACTTGCTATAACCTGCTCCATCTTTTGAAGTTAGTCCACAGTGGTATCTCTTGCAGTGTGATGGCTCTGACTTAGTTTCCTGAATTTGCACTCATATCTGTACTATTTTAGTGATGATGATACAGGAGGAAAGTGGCACTGACTGAATCAGTGAAAATTTGGTACTATCCACTATGAATAATCCAACACTAATATTCTTTCACAAGGCAAATAGATTATTTTTATGTGGTGTTGAAAAAACATAGAGGAAAACTGGTAGTTATACCTTCCCCATAGTAGTTATACCTTCCCCATACCCCCAAATAGAAACAAAATGTAGTACAAATTTTTAAAGCAATATTAAAAATCCCTGGTATCTGCTAAACTAAACCTTATGAAGCTGGAAGTGTTTGTTTTCAAGCTTATTTTAAATTGAAGATTGGTAGTTAATTATGTAGCATTTAAGGGAACAAATAAGACTGAATTGTTCCAGGAGTTAACTAGTGATTTCCAGCGTCTAACTGAAAATAGAGAATTTGCAGCTGCCTTAACTCTTCTGAAAACAAATGAAAAATAGTTGCATGAACACAACAGAGTTTAAATTTTTGCCAGGAAGAAACTATGTTGTCAAGAACCATCAGTGTATAGAAGTATGCAAACAAACCACTTTCTTCTCTTCTGGGTGAGCTGTGGGCTCTTCAGAAGGTTTGGGTTTGCCTTCAGATTTAAATCTCAAGAATATTAATGAGAAAAGCGATCCATCTTTTTCCTATCAGACAAGACGGGACTGCTTGTAGTCCCTAAAACCTGAAAAAGGAACTTGTGTTTTTTCAAGATCACGCTGATTGATCTCAAATGTATCTTAGAGTTTGTACGCTTGGTTTAGTCTTACTTATTTACAGGTGAGCACCCACAACTCTATTCTATGTTTGCTTGAGAAATGTGGGCTTATTTTAAACTTAAATATCTATCTGGCTGTTTCTTTCAAATTACTTTGTAATTACTTTACTGAAATGTATGTATGTTTTAATTGTTCGCTACTGCTTGTTAAGGTACAAAATAAAAACTGCTCTACAGTAGTTAGTGAACTTAAAACCATGTGCTCCAAACTTTTTACTAAAAATTTTTTTCTGCGGTTTGGATAAGTTTCTTAGAGTGCATGGAAGTGTTTAGGCTACATGGTGCAGGAAACCCATGTATGTGATTCTGGCTGGCTCTGTAAATCCCCTAGTGAGCCGTAGTAATATGAAAGGAGCACTTGAAAGCCAGATGCAATGAAAATTTAAACATATTGAGTTCATAGCATGTGATAGTTTAATCATTATTTCAGCTTTAGAAATGTCACAGCGTAATTACTTTCAGAATGAGTACAAACACTTTCATGCACAAAAATGGCTGCAACTTTTGCCCCTCCTGGGAAAGGTATGTTTTTGTGAATTTTCTAAACTTAATCATGTCACTTGATTGATCACAGGCAAATTCTCAGTGAAAATTCAAAATCCAAAAGATTAAAATAAAGTCTACAGATATATTTTAAAACTAAGCCTGTATTTTCTTTATGCTCCTTAAAAATATCTGTGAAAGTATTTCTCCCATTAAAGAACAAATTTGCAACAAAACCAGTTAAATGGAAAATGCTTAGTAAACCCTATTTGCAGAGTCAGGGAATGGAAAGCTACAAAATGTTGCATTTATAAGAACCCATGCAAGATGACTTTCAGCTCTCCTATGCAAGTGATACATTTTTAATAACCTCACAGCATACATAGAGCCCTGCCTCCTTCTGTGCTTGTAAGGAAAATACAAGTACCAGAACTTACTTTCTAAATTTGTCCTATATCTGGAATATTCTGATGAATGCAATTGACTTGTCTTGATATGTAAAATAGTGTCATAATCCCAGTCTACACTTCAGGTGCAAACACTTCCACTTTACATAGCCTACTACAATTTGTTTATAATATGAGCGGTTCAGATTGGATTTTGGAAAATGTCAGTTATAATGGTTCTGCCGTTTCTGACAAACAGGCTCGGGGAAATCTGTTAATTTGGGGGTGCGGTTGTTTGCGTGTTTTCTCAGTAGAAATGTTTTTGGAGCAGCTGTACATCCTCGTAACAAAGGCTTAAAGGACATAAAATTTGGCCTTTGTATCAGGAACGTCCTGGGAGTTATTTCTGGTAAAATTAATTGGAATTTTGCCATTGTGAGTCTTTTTAAAACTGAAATTCTCATGTTCTGTAGGAGCAAAATCAACATAATCATTTCACATCCCTTAAGGTTTGTGTCACCTTCTATGCTCTCATGAGCTTGTTAGTGCTAAACCGAAGATGAACCTGTCATCCCCGTGAAGCCGCTGAATATGCTATAGATGATAGCTGTTGGGTTGAATGTAGACCTCTTCGTAACTCATGCAATGGCCAAGGCATAGCTCTCTTCTTTTCTCTTGTCTTGTATTTCACTTGCTGGGCCCAGACAGCATGGAAGAGTAAGCTAGTTTATTGAAAATTAAAAGAGACCAGAACCAGTGAAGGCATAGCGAAGGATTAGGTGGGTATTCTTTAATGTAGCTCTTCGTGTATGGAGACAGAATGAGTTCACCATTAAAAGTGGTTGTGGGAGGTCATGTCTAAACCACATGACAGCGCAGTGTAGGAAGAGCCTTTCCGTGTCTGATACATGCTCTTGGGGCAAAAATTGGGGAATTTGCTATGTGTACCTGATAAGCTAAATCACTTGTACTTGAACCTAATGAATATTGGAACTTGTGTTAGTTTTGCAAAACGACTAAGAAACTGCACAAAGTGTCGCTCTTCACGCTCCTGACATGCCCTTCAGTCTGGCAGCCCCAATTTAAGCTCGCTGCCTGCACTTGGCTCTCCTGCTGCGCAGTGCTGTGATGGGGAAGATAAGATAGGCTGGCAAAAAGAGTCATCAGAGATTCACCGAGATCAGGGTGAGCCCTACATGATGAGAGGAGCTATTAATATTTTAAAGGCTGCCATCCATCCCTACAGGCACCGAAGTATTACATCACTGTGTGTACATGACAGAGTGGCAGTAATCAATAGATCTGATGCGCTGGGGGCCCAGGGAGGGACAAGTTAGCATTTCCCATGCAGAACGACTGGATATAATTAAGTGAAATAAACAAGGCTTGTCCTTAGGAAAACAGAAAACTCAACAACTATTCTGAGCTGAAAACCAAGGCTTCTTTATCAAATAGTACAGTTGGGTTTGTTTAGGCTTAGGATTTCTTCACCGGTCAAAACCACACGTTTTTTGCAAAGAAAGCGATGTGGTCTGTAGCTTGAACACAATAATAATGATGACTGAATGGTAAAGAAACAATCTAATGTATGTGATTTTTATTATTGAAAAGCCAAACTGTGAAAACCTGAAACCACATACATCTGTTAATTTCAAGGCTCGCTCGACAGATAATACAGGTATGCTCTTTCACTGAGACTTCTGACTGCTCCCAAATCCTGTCCCCGCAGGGCCCAGCCTCCTCTCCCAGAGCACGCTCCAGCTCAATTCCAAACCTGAAGGGTCCTTCCAGTACTCGGCCAGCTACCACAGCAACCAGACCCTCGCCCTGGGCGAAACAGCGGCTGCCCAGCTCCCAGCCCGCAGCAGTCAGGCCAGAGGTGCCATCCAGAGCTACAGCCAGGTAGGTGTCTGAAGCAGCCCGGGTCTCTCGCACCCAAAATCGTGCAGGGTAGCTCCCAGGAAACAGGGCTGTTTGGTGCCCGCCGGCACGTGAATGTCTGCCTTTACTTTCTGCCTTGTTCAACGCATCTGCAGCAGGGTGGAGTTACCACCTTGATTTTCGTAAATCTAAAGTGGGTTGACTTGCATAGTAATAAAATAATCCTGATTAAAAAGGAGATTTACATGCCAATTTTACTTACTTGCTTGCATATATACTTTGGTGATCGCATGTTTAGGCATTTAAGTTTGAAAATTTCTGTGGCTGTGCTGGTTAGGAGCCCTAACTAAGGTCTAGGACCTCCCTGCATTGGTATCAGGATACTACTGAAAGCAGTAAGAGCCAGCAAACAAAAACAAAGCCAGGCTGACAGCAGATGCGAAACCTGCTTGGGATACCATGCATTGCCTGGTGCTGTGGCCTAATCCCAAGTGTAAGAATAATTTTTTGCCTTTGTTTCCCCCCATATTGTAAGACAACCAGCTTATCAGACAGCTGCCTGTACGTTTCAAACATTTTGAAAGATTGTTTCAGATACTCATGAAAACTTTATAAATCTCTCTTCCTATCTAAACGATCCCTCCTGTCTCTGACACGTAACCCTCTCACCTTTTGCGCTTTTCACTGCGACATCAAAGCCTCTCACTGGGAAGTTAAGCTTCAGTTTAGACAAAAATTTCTAGAAGCGTTCATGCTTCTGTACATAAACAAAGTCTGACTGGGTTTCGTTGGTCAGCTCAGGTTATTTTCTCTCTTTAGATCTTAACCGCCCCAGCAAAGCAGACCATCTCAGTGTGACACTGGGACACATTGTAATTCAGGATTCTGTAGAAGTGAGTAGTATTTGAATTTCAAAGCCTTAAATTGCTAAGAGATTTCTAGTATTATATAGTCATTGCACAGCTTGTGGGATACCGAGAGACATACAATATTCTATTCTCTCAATTTGCTCAGAAAAGCTCCCTGTCCTCTAAGACTGAAAAATGAAATAAAGCACAGTTAAATTTCATTTCAAATTGGGTAGGTACTTTTTTTCTTCTTTGAAGGGTTTAAAATGAGCCTGCATAGTGGTAAGGCCTCAGAGTTTTTCTGTGTTTACCAAAGAGGACCTCCCTGATGTTCTTTGGGATTGGAGCCAGTAGGAGAGCAAGACTCCAGCTAGAAAGAAAAAAG
Organism: Burhinus bistriatus; assembly: GCA_013397275.1. NCBI lineage: Eukaryota > Metazoa > Chordata > Aves > Charadriiformes > Burhinidae > Burhinus > Burhinus bistriatus. The sequence goes on from VYXH01010550.1 coordinate 274,678, forward strand.
AGGCTATAATATCCAGTTGTAGCCTGGGCAGATGCCATCGGGAGTTGTACTTTGTGAAAAGCATTGTACCCTGGGGGTTAGCCTGAAAAGGTGGGATGCATTCTTCAAGGCAGCTAGAAAAAGTAAGATGATGGAAAAGGAACAGGTTATAAGAGCAACAGAGCAACAGAAACAAAGAAGAAATAAGAGGGGAAGGAGAAAGAACCTTAAAAAAAAAAGGTGCAGGAAGGGATAATGTGTAATTGTCTCGGAGTTAGAAGTAGTGATATTCTTAATATAAATTTCATCATTCACTCACAGAAAAGGGTGAATTTATGGAGATGGGAAAAACCTAATTATCTAGATTTCTTTCATTGAAATTACACTGAACAGCCATTGCTTGGATCTGAAAAGCTCTCATGAACCACCTACTTCACAGAGAACTGGTTACCTTCAGAAAGGTCAGTAGTAAGTTAGTAAGGCAACCTTTCCTATCCTTTCTTTTTTCTTGGTATGGGAGGGCAGAAAATAGGTTTTCTTTCTTCTGGTTCCTCCAGATTGTATGGTAGATGTTCCTGCAGGAAAATAACGCACAGAACATAATTTCACACCATCATCCTGCAAAGAAAGGATGCTTTGTAACTTCAGGTCAATTAAAGTATATCTTGAAAATATTAACAAACTGCCATATAAACTATGAAGTAATACTATAAAAAGCATATAAAGGAGGTTTTAAAAGAGGTAAACGAGAAAAGGAAGAGTCAAAGGTTAAAATTAAAAAGTTCTGAATATGACCATTGCTGATCCCACAATTAAGGAGAAAAAAAGTCAATCCTTGGCATTGTTTTGCTATCCCTATTATAATTGAAATAAGCCTCAGGAGTCAGAACTGCTCAGATTGTGATAATTTCCTTTGGTATTTGTGTGCAAGGAATATAGCTATCTCTGAACATGAATGATAGCCCAAATGAGTGGAAAAAATATGTAAATAGTCCCAAGGCCAGCTGTGACAGCAAGAACAATTTCTGAAAATGCAATTGTATAAAAAAGAGAAACTAATTAGTCTTGGGACTTCCTGTATAGTGCTGCAAAGTGCAATCTAACATTTTTGTCAATTTGGAGGACTTCATTATAGATCATAGACTTTTTCCACTGCTTTGAGTACTTTAGAACACGAAACTTTTATCTTCTAAACGCTACTGAAATAGGATTTTTTAGCAATGACTGCTCCTCTGGCAGGGAATTACTCTGTTTCCCCACTGAAAACAGCTTCTCAAACTTAGTGTCCAGATCCTCATATATCCTGTATTAATCGATTAAGGTTATTTGTGAAGAGTCAGCAGTGGCTCCTACTACAAAAAGTAGCAGATTTTGCAGATGAGTTGTTCAAAAGTGAATCCTCTACTTGAACAACGTCGTTTGTGAACAACTGATTGATTGGGTTTACTGTCATCTTGAGAATGGTCAGCTTACATTGTAAATATCATAGGACTATAAAGCATAGCACATATTACAAGTAGTGGTTTTCCACACGCTCTGCCATGTATTTGCAAGGGGAGGAGAAAGGAAGTGAAACTAGTTTACATTTCTGGATAAGGACTTTTGTAGCTTCTGGTGGTGCTGCGGTCTTTTCAGAACCTGAGGCAGCAACAGAGGTAAATCCCTACTGCATATTATCCTATGCTCCTGAGCCCTCTGAACAAGCTGGCGTAGAATTTGAAAACCCTTAAAAACAAGAAGTAGATGGAAAATGAAGGTAATTAAAAAAAAAAAAAAAAAAGCCTTGAAAAATCATTTAACAGTTAATATTCTAACTTGTATCCTTTTTCCTAAAAACAAGTCATAAGTTTGTCATTTATCAGACCACCACACCTCACTAGCCCTATTTCGAATATTAGCAAATGAGTGCAAGACTGTGTTCAGGTGTCAAGCCAAAACTGTGTAGTGGACTTTTTCAGTTAGACTCGTAGCTCTTTGTGCCATCAGTCATCTGTGCCACAAGGTGACAGGTTGCTTGATAGTCTATCCAGACAAAATTTAAAATAAGGACTTCACTTCTGGCAGCATGTGGCAGATGATGATGGGTTTAAACCTGGATTCTAAATATGAAAATGAGAATTTTTCTGTCATTAAAGGAAGCAGATGAAATCTTAAGACAGATTACTCTTACTACGATACTCACAGAGAACGATTCACTAGTGTAGCGTATGGTAGTGAAGAACTGATCTGCATAATGCTGATCTTACAATATTTATCCTACAATAGGTAACAATTGCAGCTTTCATTGCTGCTTTAAAACCAGAGATTGACCATCTCTGAACACTCTGAAAGGATCTCACACAATTCAGTTTGTGGATGTAGAAGAGTACAATGGTATTACCTACCTTTATCTATACATATAACCTTTTGAGATTAGGATCAGGTAGGCTGACAGGTTTTCCTAATAGCATTGGGGTATATTTTGCAAACACAGTATAGTGATGACCTTGCGCTGGCCATGACCTTTGTGATAAAATCAGGAGAAACAGATTAAATAGGAAACACGTGAGACATCCAGAGGTATAGGCTGGGATCTGTTATCATGTAAGCGCATTTGAATATAGGTAGCACCTTCCCAGTTATGTCAGGAACTTCTAAATGACAGCAAAGCAGTCCTGCAGAAGAATAACCCTTCCACAGGTGCTGCCCGAGAGTGTTGTTAGAGGTATTGGACCAGAGCAGAGTGATACCTCAAGTGAAGCCATATGGAAGGTTCTTTGGGCTGACAGAAAAAAAGCCCTCAATAGACTGGCAAGTCTTGTAGTCATTGAAAAAGCACAGAGCATCACATAGACTGTGAAACAGAGCTGGACCTTTAAAAGACCGCTTGTGTCTCTTGAAAACCCTAGTAAGGATGATCAAGTTTGCTGTGTAAAGCTGGCAACAACCACCAATATTTAGGAAGCCAAAGCAGCCTGGAGGGATGTCTTCCACACAACTTGATCATGCAATTGGAATGTCCTCCTCAGAATCAAGAGAAAGGGTCTTCTCATAGGCAACAGTGCACTGCATATGACTATGTTCATATTCATCAGATACGACCTTGTTTGAGATTTTAAGGGCCAAGCGATCCCCGAAAGTTCCAGACAGGAAAAGAAGCTGAAAACTGGTGCTGGCATTTAATGCTGAACTAAAAATGCTTGTGGATACAAGTTCATCAAGACCTAAGATGGGCACGCAGACTTACTCAAATGTACCTTTTCAGTTTCTTCTATTATCTGTCAGAGAAGTATACAGGACATTGAGCGCAAATTGTCATTTCTTAAGGGTGACTGGTACCATGATTCAAATTTTCCAGCATTTTCCTGGAAATGGGATCATTATCTCATTCCCAGGAAATGACTATGAAGCCTTTTCTGTTCTTAGTTCTAAGACTCACGTGATTGCATTGACAGAAGTGTTGTTCCTTAGTACCTGTGAATTACGAAGCATAGATGCACAAAATCTACCAGGTTTTGGTTTTGTGTTTTGTCATGCCTAAGAAGAAAATAGTTCGGAGGGATTTTAGGTGATACACCAAACAGATCTGCTGCACCTACTAACATATTCATAAAGGTCATCTTGTTCTCAGAGACCTTTGCTATTCAGGTTTTGCTGGTCTTCCACACCGTTTTTCCCTCTGGGAGCAATCTCCAAGGATCAACATGCTGATGTTTCAGTAATTAGCAGCTCACCCCAAAGTTTTGCTTAAGCTGTCTAGCCATCTAGGATTTTGTAATTCCTTATCCATGAAAAATTTTTGGCAGGATAGATAATTCAACACAGTTATTTGCCCTTCTCAATTCCACTTCATAAACCAGAAATCTTGTATTGCAGTCTTTCATTTAACCTTTTTCAGTTAAAGTTCTGATTTAAATTTTCAGTTGGAATTGTAAAAACAAAAAAAAAAAAGCTGATGTCCTGAAATTTAGTGCATTAAATGCATGAATTATAGCAGGCAAACAACAGTTAGACTTTTCCCTGGTCTGCTATAACCTAACTGAACACCCTCAGTAATGTTCTCTATAGAGTTCTGCAGATCTCATTTTGTCCGTATCAGTAGAGAACGATCTTTCTACTAAGATGAAATGAGAAAGAAAGTATTTTTGTAGCTTTATTAATGTTCTCATGTTTCTTCACACATTTCTGCTGTTAAAAAGGATCTGTCAGAATCCATATATTGAATCCGAATAAGCAAATCAGGCTCCTTTTCTTTGGGATACCAGAAAAATTATATCTCTGAGTCGTAGAATAGATATTTATAGGGCTGTAGTAAGGAAGTTCTTGATTTTTGTTCACGTCTATGAAATAGATTGTTGCAGGAGGATATAATAACAGGGAAGCAAATTTGCTCTCAATTTCTTAGTTTAAACACAGTTTCATTACCAGGTTGACAATGGATAAATGGAAAAAATAAGGGAAATATAAAAATAAGGGAAAAATACCATTTTATTTAATTCTTCCAGACAAAGCACAATGTCACATTGCAGGATGAACAAAAACATGTCTGTATGGTTGTCTTCAGCAACAGACAGAAAACACAGGGAGAAACTAAAACACATTTTGCTTCTTGAAAACACAAGTGGAGAATGTGACTGTACGCTTGGCCCTTCGAAAAAACCTAAGAACTTCACAGGAAATTTAAGACAGGTCTGAGATTAGTCACATCCTAGAAAATACTGCATGCTAATGTTTTCATTGCAATCTGTTCATCCAAAAGTTCTCTCCTTCACAGAGAGCAAAAGCTTAGCTTTTTAGGAAGCGCTGTACACTGTGGTTTTAATAAAGCATTTAATTCTTGTGTCCTGCCACTACACCTTCTTCCCTTTAACAGACAATCGTGAAGTGGGATTTTTTTTGGTTTTTGAATTAGTACTTGCAGAATGCCTGCAGCTTTGTAGAGATTTATTAGGAATATGCAGTAATATTGGTTTACTTGAAATTAATTACTCTAAATCCTTGACACATCAAGCCATGTAGAAGTAGATTAGAAAAAGAAAATCCGTATACATGATGACAGTGCTTGCCTAAAATCCTTACGATAATGGCAAACTGCCTAAGTTACCAGTGTGTTAGCAGTGTGTTGTAGAAGACACTGGTAACATTGCAGAAGACTGTATTTTGGAACAATGTTGAATATTACAAAATATATTATTATGCCACTTAACATTTATTAACAAATATCAATTGATAATGTAGCTGGTTCAGGTGACCTTTTGTCACGTGCAAAACTTGCTCTGTCCATGTTGTCTTAAATATTGCCAGCCTGTTTTGGTTTTACAAAAATTGTTACCATACAGTTTAAACCTTGAAAATGAAAACTGTACTCCTGTCAAATCCATTATTGGATGGTCAGTTGCAGATTAGCCCTTCTTTCCAGTTTAAAGCAGAGATGGTAAGTAGCTCAGTGTGAAAGTAGCTTTTAAAAGTTCATTGATGTAGCCAGAGTTTGCCTTCCTGGGTTTTGTTAGGAGTCTTCCAAATGAGCAACTTGGCTTGTTGGCCATTTATGAAAATGTCAAGGCTCGTACTTGATGCTGTGGCGTTTGTAACTGGCGGCTGCCATCAGAATAGTCCAACTCAAGAGCCACCAGGCTACTTACATCTGTGATCCCCTTGCCTGCCTGGGACTTGCCATACAGAACAGCCGGAGAAAACAGTTTACATTACATTTATCTATAAGGCCATTGATCTTGGGGGTGCAAAACCTCCCAAAACCAGTGAGTTTTGGGTCTGGCAGTGCTCCCTTGAGACACCTAAACGCTGTGAGCCCTGGTAGCTTCCATGCTATTAACAACTGGGAGCAAAGCACCAGGAGTAGCTCCTCCAAAGCCTCACTTCTTGTCCGTGTTTAGGAAAATACATATTCTTCCCCCAGACACAAAGAATTTAAGATGAGGGGCAGGAAAATGAAACGGACAGAAAAATTTCCAGTGGGTGTACATAGGAAGAAGTACGCATTTCTGGCATTTTGAATCTCATGTATTCTTTGCTCTGATCAGTTGTTTTATCTTGTCCTCAGTTCCTGACCAAATCCTTTATTGGGTATTGTAGAGAAAATAAATCAAGTTTCATACCAGGAACGTGGTGCTTTTGTTTACTTGTTTTTTTCCCCTGTAGGATTCTAGTAAAAAAACATGTTGGTATTTAAATGTGAAACAACGCTGCTGTCGGCATTCACCACACGTCTTTGAATTGAGTCACAAAATTAATTATTCACATTTTAAAGGCTTTTCTCACTAAGGAAATCGGTAGGCGAGAGGTGTGCGTGTTTGGGCGAAGCACTGATCAAGACTGTCAACTCCCGGGATCTGGAGCACTTCCTAAAGTTTCAAGTAAATCCCCAGCATGACCAGAAAAAACAAACAAACAAAAAAAACCAAAACAACAAAAAACCCACAAACCCCCAGTATCTGAAACAAGAGCGCATCTTCCAACAGAGCGCTGAGCTCTTGCTCACTGCGGGGTGCAGCTATTAGAGGATTTTAATGTTACCAGATTCACAGATGATCTCTTGAGCCTAAGAACCCTGACAAAAAAAAGGGGAAGCTGCCTGCGTGTAAAGACGAGCTCCATCCTTTGCTGCTCCAGAAGCGGCTCAGGCACAGAACTGAGATTTCTAGTGGCAGCATCTGCCGAGGATTTTCGCTCGCTCCCCCCGCGCCCCCCCTTTTCCCCAATTACTGGGCATAAGGGGAGCTTGGCTCTGCCCTGCCCGCGGCTGGCGGGCCCCGAGGCCGGCGGGGCAGAGGCGGCCGGCGGTGCGGTCCCCTCCCTCCCGGTGCAGATTCCCCGCTGGATGCGGCCCGGGGGAGGGCCCGGCCCCGGCAGCTCCTCCCTCGCCCTCCTGCCCCTTTGTGCCGCCTAAATAAAGGAGAGGCGACCTCGGCGGGGCCCGGCGCGAACCCACCCGGGTTTCCCAGGCGGGGCGGGTGGGGCTTCCCCGCTCCACAGCCCCTTCCCCGAGGAGGGGGCTGCGACGAGCGCCGCGATTCTGCCGCCGGAGGGGCCGGTCGCGGCGAAGCCCCGGGGGCGGTGCCAGTCCGGCGTGGTGCCCTCTGCCCGTAGGACACCGATTGCTTTTCTGCGAGGAAAGTTACCCGATTAAACCCCTTTCCGTGGCTTCAGCTGCTCTGATGTATGCAGAGTAAAACTTCGGGGGGGCTGGGGATAGGTGTATTGATGTATTTATGTATTTGCGCTCGGGCTAATCGGCGCCCGGTTTAAGGGCAGGTACGTGAGCGCGTCTCGGAGCAAGAGCCCGCGGAGCGGCGCGGCCCGCAGAGTTTTGACGCCGCTCGCCCCCAGCCGGCGGCCGGTTCTTCCCCTCAAAAGGCTGGAAACGCTTCAGCAGATTAACGG
>VYXH01010550.1:282443-335085 GCA_013397275.1 Burhinus bistriatus
CGGGGCTGCCGGCCGAGGGGGGGAAGGAGCGGGGTGGGTTCGACAGAAAACCGGTTTGGGGGAATTGTGGTTTTCGTGCCGGCAGCGGTAAGTGGGGAGAGGCAGGCTGCCTGCCTGCTTCTTTGAGAAAGTACCGTACTTCTGCCGGCTCATCCCATCCTCCCGCTGCCGGGCAGGTGTGCTTGAGGCGGGGGCGGGAGGTGCGGGGCTGGCAGCGCCCGGCTCCTTGCTCTCACCCGCGGTTTGGTGGGGAGTAGGTTACTATGGTGAATCCCTTCCCTGCCGCGACCAAAAACTGTGAGCCGTTTGCAGAGATTCCCCCGTTTACAGGCGGGTCTGGGGTATTTGGCAAGTTTGGGGTTACTTAGCAGGAATTCCCGGTGTACCAAGTTGCGCCGAGTAATAGGTAGCGGTTATTTGGCTCCGAGTGCTCCTTGGGGAATAGGCTGTTACAGCTGATTTAATGTCTCTGTAACCGCAGACTTTGAACAGATCCTAGAAGTGAGATACTGGTGTGCTGTTCCCTAAACCATCTTTCTGCTAAACTGAGCATCCTTCAGGGGTGGGTTTTTTGTGTTCTCAAAATTTCCAGTTTCATTGCTATAGTAACAGCTGCTATGCTCATATGTTCTCTTGTGTGACATAAATAGATTTGAAGATAAATAGGATACATAAAGAGGTTTGACTGTGTTTATCAGGCAGGTACACAAGTTAAGTGTACCTGCCTAGTGGAGTTGAAACCTCTTCTCATCCCCCTTTCCCCTCTTAACCATGTCCCCTCCCCCGCTCCAGCAGTTGGAGGCATCCTATATAATTCCACATATAGATTAAATTAACTGATAATATAATACAGTATTAGTGCATCTGCTTGTAAGAACTATTTGGTGGGTTTTCTTTCCTGTTTAAAGGGTGGGGATTTGAAAACTTTTTTATGTAACACTATTTTTGAAGTTCAGAGTGTGTAAAGAGATGTGGCTAAATGATGCCAAGATCGAGATCTCGGGACACTTGTACCAATCCTGTTGTCAAATATTCAGTCTCAAATTACAAAGTGGTTTTTTTAGCAATTATATTAGTATAACTTCTCCCCACTGTAGTCCAGCACACTCTTGGCCACAGGTATTTAATACTGCCTTTGTGGCAATGTAGAATTGCCACAGACTTTGTATTTTAGGGAGTTTTGCGACTTCATCCTGTAGCAAGAGTTGTTTGAGTCTAAATAGGCATGGAGGGAACTGTCAGCGTCAAAGGAACAGAGGATAATTCAATTTAAAACTTGTATTCCTGCAGGTATGAAGTACCAGTATTTCCCTGATTTTTCTTTACCTTTGTTCTAGGATAGAAGTCTTTGCTTAGTGAAGTTTCTAACAGGCGCAGTCCATATTTCTCACTATGTACTTTTAGCATTGGAAATTGTGTTGTATTGGGGTTTTGGTTTTGTTTTTTTAAGAAGAAGGCATCTTTTATAGCATTGCAGCATTAAACCTGTGATGATAGCTTAGTCAGAACTTGTTCTGTACGGCTAAGGCCCATCATAATGACTGCAAAGTGCTACAGTGTTTGAGAAGCTGTTCATCTTGTACTAGACCCAAGTTGCAACATGGATTTTGACTTTTTTTGGCTTTTTGGCCAATAGTGGTTTTACAGGCATTCCTAATGGGATTTCCTACTTCAATTTGAACAAAAGTTAAGAAACTGGCATTCATTTTCTTGGATTGCTTTTTTTCTTCCCTCCCTGCCTCTTTTTAGGACCCCCTTTGAGGAGTTGCTTGTCACTGACTTAGGGCTCAAGTGAAAGAAAAGCTTACAGATACATGCATTTAGGAAATGGCTGGTGTATTTTATGTGGATTTCAAGGGGTGGGCGATAGTGATTAGTCATTTGAACTTGCTATGAAGTTTGTAAAAATTGGTAAAGCAGCACTAACTTTTTACAAGTGTTGTGCCGTTCAAAACAAACGTAATGAGCTTCTGAGTTACTGTGTCTCATAGGGATTTGCTTTTAAGTATGCTAAAAATCTCAGTGTCTTCCTTTATAACAAATGGAAAATCCTGTAACTCGAATAAATATAAATTGACAGACACACAGAGATAATATTGCTACTTTAAAAAAAAAAAATCAAAGTGGGAGCAACAGTATGTTAGTAAATAGCATTTTTTTTTTGCACAGTGGTGACGAGCCTTTCAAGTAGTCCTTGAAAAGGAGATCTATCACATGATCCATTCTTTCGCAAAAGTTTTCTATTATGTGTTCCCACCCGGTTTTTTCCATTACTATTCTGTAGCGTGTTCCTCATGGCCTCCCTGCCACCCCAGCGTTACACATTTGCTAGCAGTGTTAAGTGCCTGACTAATCTTGTAGACTTTCACTGGTTTCACCGAAGTCAGTGGACTACATAGAGGCTTAAAATTAACGTATGCTTTAGAGTTAGCAGGATCAGATGTTACAGATACTACTAAGGCAATTTTTTTTTTTTTTTTTTTTTTTCTTCCCCCTGTTGGCATTTTTGCTCAGAACAGGTTTGGTATTTGAGCTGTCAGTATATTTTATTATTGCAGGAGTTTTCTAGTCATTTTGATAGAAATCAAACCCATTGAGAAGGAGAGCAAGCAATTGCATGTTGCAAAGCTGATGTTCAATAAATGAGATTTTTGCTTCTTGTTCACTACATCCAAAGATGGTTTGGGTTTTTTTTTCCTCGAGAGAGGAGGAGGAGGAGTGGAGAATAGTCGTCACATTGGATTGATGGTTTGCCTACTGTGATTAATGTGAAGTTGCATTGGTATATATGTGTCATCGCAGGGATGGTGTTGCTCAATCTTTTTTGATCTCCAGGAAGAAAAAAATAACTATTTTTAGTAATTGCTGGGAATACAAATAATGGATTTAATATTTTTTTGCATGATACTACAAATTGGTACTGGAGCTATCTAGTTCATGAATACTATTGGGTCTCAGTGTACTAAACAAACTGAACTATACCAGTACCAAGGTTAGATGTTCAAAAGAAAAGACCTTCAGATATGATCAATTTTTAAAAAAATTGTAATTGGAAATGTAGAGTGCAAACACAGATTGCCCAAAACTGAATCTGTGTAAGACTTAATTGAAGAGATGGCATTGTTTATATTAATTTCCTACAAACTTGATTATGAAACAACTTGAAATTATAAAAATGGCAATTCTTAGACTGCATCCTGAATTTAAAATGAGGCATGCAACAGCATGCAATGACTCAGTTTTAACCGAGTAACCTTAGAAACGTCTTCAGAAATGGGTTTTAGTCTAGTTATACTTGAACTGTTACCACTGCCAAGCTTGTGTGTGTATGGGTATGTACGTACGTGTGCATATAGTGATTCTTCTGAGTGTACGCTTGCCGTGTTTATTCTTAGTTTAGCTGCTTCACTGCTGTGATCTGCAATTACAGTTTTGGAAGTAGTTTTCCGATCTGCACTGCTCCAAAGCGTACTCCACTGTCTCTTCAAGCTGTGATCTGAATCCAGAAGGCACAGTTTGTAAATACCCTCTTGCAGCTACCATGCCTGGACTGAGCTGCGGAGTGCTCCTGGGAGCCAAACTCACCACAGCAGCCCATTTGTTCCTGGAAGGAGGAGTTCGTAGGACAGCAGGCAGCAGAAACATGGGAAAACTCTTTCAGGAGGCAGGTCATCGCCCAGGTGCCCGCTCTTCACAGGTCTTCTGAAGCATCTCCTGCTGGCCAGAATCAGATAGACTGTACAGAAGGGCAGTGGGTTTGCTTAGGAGCAAAGGGAGAGGAGGCGGTGAAAGGGTGGTGTTGAGGTAGTTTGTGCCTCAGGTGAAGTCATAGGGGAGCAGCCCTGGTGTTGCAGAGCCACTCCTGCCTCTTCATCCGGGTTTAGGGAAGACTAGAGATGCGTAAGACAATGGTAGGTAATTTTATGCATTGCTTTATTACAAAAAACTAAGAAGGAAAATAAATATGTTTGAAGATTGCATCGTGCTCAGTCAGCTGTACTAAAAGGTTAGGTTTAAGAAATGAGTGTTGGTGTGAATCACTTTGTGTAATGTTAGGTGGAAAGAATATTATGCAGCTATTCTTCATGTAGTGGTGACATGTTCCACTGAAACAAGAGCTACAGAATCCCTCAGGCAGCCCGGGTGCCACTGCTGAAAAGTTCAGTGCACAGCCTCATGTTTACAAACAGAATCTTCTTGCAGGTCCCTGTAAAATCAAAAAGAAAAGGAATTTGTCCCTTTGGAGGTAGTACTGTTTGTATGCATGTGTGGTATTAATACTAAAATACCACTGGTTTATAAAACTGTGGCATAAGTTAATATATAAAATATGCTTTATATTCTTTATTGAGCAAAGAGTTCTAAGTTTATCAGCGTCTTAACTGGTTCCTTCTGCTCCTTCGTGTGTCTTGTCTCGCCCTCCTCCCTCTTTGCTGGGAACCCTCCTTTGCCTTTTCTCCTTCTGTATGCTTTTCATTGCATATGGCATGTTGAACCCTGGTTTCCTGTTGAGATTTATGGCAGGACTGCTAGTTGATGGTGAGTGTTGACATGTTTTAGCATTTTGTATGCAATCATGTGGGTACAGAACAGGTCAGCTGTGTATGGGATAACTGATATACATTACCACTAGCATGGATTTGGATTTCCTTTCAATTGCATGAAAATATTGGATCATCTGTGTATCACAGGTTCATGGCTGTCTTTACAAAATATTATCTGGATAAGTGTTACAATTCTCCAGTAAATCACGCTGTGCTATACGTTTGTGCTAGAATGGCTGGATTACTGCTCGTGAGCATGTATGTGTCCACCCCCTTCTTTCATACCACTCCAGGAGGGGTGGGAAGAGGAACTGTTTTAGCAGAGTTCAATAGTATTAAAATCAATGATTATACTAACCCGTGTTAATACTAGCCTCTTTGAGGCTGTATGCAAGTAAAATATATATATATTTTTTTTTAGACTACATCAAACCCCAATTCCCACCAATGTTTGCAAAGGCAGACAAGACTTCACCACATGCATCACCATTCAGATTTTGAGCAGGGCATTATCAACAGGGAGGGTACAAGCAAAGTGTTAACCCAAAGCCAAAGTGGATCTAAATCACCCCAAAATTAAAGTTCTCTGTGCCTTAAAATCACCACCTGAGACACAGGGCTGAGCTAATAAAACAGTCTAGGTGTGAAGTACAGTTATACTTCTTTGGACAGGTAAGGAAGGAAAATCCGTGGATTTTCTGGCTTTGAGATAAGCTGTGAGACTTGGACTATCAATATGATTGATCATAACACAAAGGACACTTAACTATTTTTCTTCTATTTTTTTACAGTATCCTGTGAGTATTTCTTTTCTAGAGAGAACAAAACTGCTACATTAATTTTAACCAAAATGGTTTTCTATAGATTTTTTTCCTAAGGTTTTTTGTTTGTTTTTATTAGCTAGAAAATTCCTTTATGTGAGTGTCAAGAGCTTTTACACATGAGAACATTGTTGCCCTTTTGTTCTGGGACAGACAGTGCAGTCCTAGGATTTTTTTCTCCTTCTACTCTTTGTTTGTTTTGAGACTCTTTCTTTCAGACAAGAAAGCAAAACAAAAGATTTTGAGGCATCCAGTAATATTTCTGATATTAATCAGAGACTTATAATTTGGTATCTTTCTGATACTAAGTTATTCATTTCCACATTGTGATCTGGATGTTAGAAGTGCTGTTTTGGTCTTGGAGCTGATATAAATACACAACTTCATGTTCACTTTGCTTTTCTTTGCCTGTCGTTCTACTTCCACCTATTCCTTCAGCGATAATTATGTTATTACTTGTTACAACTGAAACATTTACAGTGGGGCTCAATTCCAACTTGGACAAGGTATCCAAAATGGACAGTATATGGCAATAACGCAAAAGGAATAAGATATGAAATATCTAATTTGAAATAGTGAAATATTTGAAATTCAAATATTGAAATATTTGAAATATCATCTTATTGCCATGATTTTTTGTTCCTGTATCTATTAAATCTAGCTTACATGAAATTAATTTGTTTGTAGGAGAGGGATAACTGACAAGCGCCACATATGGAGGCCCCATGTACATGGATTTATCTTTGAGCTAATGAACTTGAACTTTGATATCCTGTGTGAGCAAATGATACAAATATGTCTAAACCTGTGTCCTATTCACGTGCTGACCATCACCTTTCCCTTTGCTTCCTGTTCTTGGTATGGGAAATCATTTGACTGGTCTTCTAATGGTCTTTCAGAGGGATGAGCAATCAAATAATATTGCAAAATAACAAGCTCTTAGGCAAAGAAAACCAGCCTGCAGCACTGCTGAAAATAGATTCAACTGGTATGAAGCTGCTAGTTTTTTAACTGAGTGGCAGTGACTGTTTCTGGGCTTTTAGGTGAATGTAACATTGAAGATGCTTCTGGTCAGTACTGAAACCTGTGCTGCTGCTTGTAACCACACAGCCTGGCGTGCGGTTTCTGGCCTCTGGTCCTGAACTTGGGCAGTGTACCTAGAAGGCCAGGATTCAAATGCAAGCCACTGGAAGGAATTCCGTAAGCATCAGAGCAGAGTTTAAAATGTCTGTGCTTATAGACCTGCTGAAAAGATGCACGCGAAGGAGTTGAAGTTGGCAGAAAGCTAGCAGAGAAGGTCAGTGTCCGTAGCAGAAAGATGGTTAATCTGAGGAGCTGGAATTCTTCTGTCAATTTTTCTTGGCTACTGAAATCCAACGAAATATATGAAGTCAAAGGGCAGTGTTCTGGGAACCTAACTTTTTGGAACTTTTGTTTAGAGCAGTGAAAATACATTAGCCAGTGTTGGGACTCCAATTCATGTAGCTGTGTCTTGCTTATGTTGATTTATTTTGGTTTTAGTATGTGAGATTACAGGAAGAGGCTGGGGCCTCATGGACTGTGATATGTCCAGACTTTTGGGTCTTGAGGGCATGCTAGTGAGACTGAGTCTTGTCTGTGCCTGTTCCCACCCCTTTTGCACTCAGGTCTGAATGGCATCCTCCACATACCTGTTGTCCTCTCCAGTTACCAGGAGCGTGATTCTGGGTCCTCCCAAATGTCTTTGGCCTTGAACTCACTTGTTCAGAGCAGAAGGGGGTGCTGTTGTATGGGATAGGGGGTATTAGACAAGGGGAAGGTCCCCTTCAGCTCAAATATATGACACTCGGATTTTTGTGGCATCAGTGAAAATATTTGCTTGTGCTGTATAATCTAAATTGGGGTGACTGTCTTACTTGAGCACTGGGCCAAGAAGGCACACGTGGAAGCTGTAGCTTCCTCATGATCTGAAACCCTGTTGCAAGGCCTTATCCAATAGCCTGGAAATGTTTGTCACAAAAGTTGCAATAGTAACAGCAATTATTAGTCGCTCTTGCTCTTCAGGTATTTACGAGAAGTGAGAACATGCCCTTCACTTTTACTATGGTGGAAAACGTCATCCTTTCCAGTTGCTGTTGCACACAAACTGTTTGCAGGCAGTGGAGTAGCCGAGATCTAGAAAGTCAGTGCCCAGGTTGTTGGTAATCTAAACACTCGTTTGTTGGGATATTTAATAGCTTTTTGGTTATTGTGTGCACACACCGGCTTTAAAGCAGTGCAGGTGACTGATCCAAAGTGAACTGATTATCTGTGGCAGGAAGAAGATTGCAAACTGGGGAGTTGAGGAAGGCTCCCTTTATTGAAGGCCAGAACTTGGCCGTGGCTGTCCATGTTGAGATGCAAAGTGCTCACCAGTGAAATACATTAGCCATCAGTGGTGGATGCCAGAAACTACACTGGACCAAATTCTCTCTGTGACCAATCATGGCAGATAAATGAGGCAATTTTGCTGTAATCGCAGGGACAAACATAAAGATCACCTAGGTATGGACCCAGAACAGACAGAATACTTCTTGTTTTTAATAAAAGTGGTATTACAAAGGGCAGAGAGAGATTGTCTAATGATAATGAATTCATGAAACTGTATATTATCATAAGTGGGTAGAAGCAAAAGTCAGAATTTAATATGCTGAAATGAGAAGGACCAAGTGATGACTAATCTTACAATTATAAGGCATGGCATATGAAGCTGCCAGTTGGATGACATAGATTTTTAATAAGTACATCAAGTTGCAACCCGTAGCGTGTAAGTGAAGAATAGAAAAGTGCCATGTTAGTTGGAATATAAGTGGTCTTAAATCTCAGTCAACCTTCACTTTTCTGAGGAAATTTTTGCATATGCTTTTCTATATTTATCTCTTCCATAGTGTTTGTCTGTGTCTTGCCATATGGCTCCTTATCCTTCCCCTCCAATCCAGGTGCAAACCATCCCTTTTATCAGATAGCCAGCGGTGCTGCTCTTGGGGAATAAAACCTTTTGATCATAGGACTAAGGCTCTCCCTGGGTTTAAAGAGTGCTACCTGGGAGCAAAGCAATGGTGGAGAAGGAACCGTGTCCCTCTGATGCTGGGGCAGATTTCCCGTGACTGGGGAGCAAAAGGACTCCTCTCCATGGGGTCTTTCCCCCACCCACACCTTCCCTGAGCATCCCAGTTCAGCAGGGATGCAGTCGTGTTTACATTTGCTCACCAGAAGGTGCCATAAGCTCTTCAAAGGCTTTGTGTCAAAGTCCTGGGAGCATGATCCACAAAGGCGTGTGAGTTAAGACTCTTTCAGATATTTGGGGGGGGGAGGGGCAAGGGGGAGAGAAGGTGGAGAAAGACGAGATGACAGCCCCTTTGCGTGTCTGGGGCTAATAATGCCCTGAAGAAAGGGTGGACTGAGTACAAGAAAGATTGCAGACCAGCTAATCACAGTCCTTTGTTGGACATTACAACAAAAGCTGGTAGAAAGGATAATATAAGACATGAAGGTGGTAAATGGTTAATGGGATAATTTGCAACATGAGTTCACCAAAACCAGATTGTACTGGAATAACTTGCTTACTGACCTTTTCTTAGATTATATCTGATGTCTTTCTATTTCCTACCAGGGCTCTGAGCACACATTTTCTGTAGTGCCACTTGGGAAATGTTTAGTTAAGCTAGTGAAGATGGATATTCTTGCAAGAGTGTAGGTGGGCAAGGAGCTGGGCAAAGGAGCATTGTCAGTTTGTCATTTTGAAAATCAAATTAATGGAAAGGAAGGATGCTACTAATAAAGTTCCACAAGAAGAACTCTTTCGGCCACTTGAAAAATACTTTTTCATTTTATTCTCTCGGCACAAAACCCTGAAATATGCCAAGGAAGCTTTCTGATAGTGGAATATTAGGAGGCATTTTCTGAAGAAAGGAAGATAAATCCTATGTAGAAAGAGTTTCACAGATCAGAGGGAAAGAATAGAATTGGAGCCAAGCTAATAACAGACCTAATAGCTAGTTACAAATTAGAGATCTTTGGCTGAAAACAAGAGTAGGAAGAGACCTGGGTGACCTGCTTGACTACAGTACATCTCGGCCACCTATGTTATGAACATAATAGAATATTTCACAGCCTAATCACATAACAAGCAAAACTGGGATTGTTATGTACGGTTAGGACTTCATCTGGGGAACTGCATACAACTGTGACCCTCTGTGGGCAACAGAGACTTTTTCTAGCCCTCTTCTCTTCTGGACTGATCTGCCTGCATGATCAAGAAGTTAAGAAGCCTGTTGTACACAGACCTGGCTTAGTGTATTTCCTTCTTTTCTTAACAGTCGAAAGGCTGCTAGCTTATGTAGCTGCTATTAGTAAATAGAGGTTATACATCAAGACTGCTGAATCCTGGTAAGAATAAGTAATTTGATGAAGGATTTGACAGCCTTTTTTCAAAGACAAGATCGGTTGAGTCCTTGGCAGCTTTTAGGATGGTAGCATCTGACCAAGGAGGGAGTGAGGGCAAAAGGTATTACATTAGTGGCTTGTTTTCACACAGCAGGCTTTGCTTTTAGGGCTTTGACTAACCAGCTGTGTTGTGTTTGGCTTATATGGACGATCTTTGTGGTAACTGATGCTTTTCAGTTTTCCCTCAAAGGGGGAAACATGGTAGCCATGTTGAAGATAGAGTGACTCCTGAGCCATGATTGCACTTTGGTCTCTGACCAAGCTCCGAAGTTTTCAAGGCTTACTCATCAAAATTTTGCATTTCTTTCAGTCTGAAGTTGGAGTTCTTGTCTAGCTCATGTCATCCTTGTCTGTGATGCACCTTGAGCTGCTTTTGGCAAGGATCTGAAGCTAATGTGCAACATAACTGAGCAGTTTTCTCCAAAGTGATCTAATTTGTGTCCTGTCTTGCTTAAGGTCCTATCTTGCGAGTCTGGGAATTCAAGGATTAACTGTCTTAGCCAAGAATCTCTTTCTCTGAAGTTTACCAGGATTGTGATGGATTGCATGTCACCGTTTTTCTCATTCTGCAGTAGTTTTCAGACTGCTTTTGTAAAATCAGACAAAACTTGATGTAAATGTCTTCAGCCAGCCATATGATCATGGAAGTGTTGGCTTCACAGGTGAGGCATCCATTTGACATGCAAATGATGTCAATTTGCATTTATGCATAACCAGGAGCTAATTGTGGGATAGTTCAGAATCCCTCAAGTGTCTGTCACCTTTGGAGTAACGTGCATCTCATCCTTCTAATTGAAAGTACTGTTAAACTGCTTCTTGAAGCTGAATCCTTCCAGTGGTTTATTGCAAACTGCTGTGAGCACTTTTCCTTTGTTTCTTATCTTAGGTCTGCTTTCCTTTTGCCTGTAACCTTCTGTCACCATTTGTTTCTTTCAGCATTTGTCATGGCCGTTTCTTTTTAGTGTGGACTCTCTGCTCGAATGACAGGACTCTTTCAGCTTACGGTCCTTTCCTTGCCATGCTTTTCAGGGATAATCTGAATTTGTGAGATTTATGCATGGCACATTGCAAGGTCTGTTTTGCTGGTTTTGTTTCTTTTCTTTTCTTTTCTCTTTTTGCTTTAAATAAGTTCCTGGAAAAAAATCTGTAGCCATCCATTTCCTTTTTTGTTTGCTGCTTATTGTGGAAGGATTTATGTAAGATATTTCTCTGAGTTTTTGAAAGTTGGATACTAAATGCTTACTATTGTGTGATTTCTATTTTAGTAAGCATAATGAATTAAAAGAGAATACTTTATTTTATGGGGTATGATCTGTATGATGATTACTCCAACATAAACGTTGCTTAAGTCCTTAAGCCCCTCATGATCTCAGTGTTAACAGTATTCCTTTTCTTTGTCTCTACACTCAGCATTTCTTTTATTTAGAGCACACCTGTTAGAATTGCTTTAGATTATAATGGTTTTAATAATAGGAGATTATTTTAAGTGTTTTAGCAGAGGTCTCAATGTACACGTAATGGAAGCAACCTAAAACCAGCTTGAATAATACTATGACAATCTATTGAACAAAAAGCCATAATTGTAAAAGTGGATAATTGCTGGTCTAAACTTTTTTACGGGCATAACTAAATTCTTTAGTTAGATTGTATTCAAATTGATTATGTATACATTTAATAAAAGCTCCGTGTTTTCACTCTCGCATTTTAAATGCGATGAGTCTCAAATGGATAATGAAAACTTGATGAGTAATAGTGTGTTACAGACTATCCAGAGTGCTCTACCCCTTCTTGAATGTGGCGTTGAAAGAAAGACAAAGATAATGAACCCCATTTCTTTCCCTGGAATGTCACAGACTTATACCTTGGGTCTTGGTGAATTCTAAAAACTGGGGATTGCAAGCAAATGCTCCCCGAGGAGGAGAAAGCCACTGGGAGGAGAAAATGTTTAAAATTCTATCAAAGATGACTTCACATAAAAGAACAAATGCTATCTGATGCTTTTCTCCATTCTCTCAGTGAAATGCAAGTTTGAGTACAAAGTGTTACAGATGAAATCTCCAAAAGTTAATATTGTTCACGCGTCTAATAATATGCAATCTCATTGTAAAAGGAATTACAGAAGATAAGTTGATAACACTCTCTGTGAACAAACCCCAGATGTGGTGTCTTGGATTTCAACTGCATGTGTCAGAGACTGGAACATAGGTTTGCAAAAGAAGTATGCACAATATTCATCATAAATTAATACTTTTCAAAAGTTGCACACGTGGTCAGGACTCATTGGAACTGTCTGTTTGCATTTTCCCTGTTAGCAGGAAAACCACTTGTTGGAACTGTGAAGTCCCAGGAGTGACAGTATGATTAGATCAAAAATTCAGGTTGCCCAGCAAAAGCCAGTTCAGGAATACTGTAGTTGGACAGACTTGACGCTTCATTACCCAAGTGAGTTTTATTTTCTGGTGTTACCCTTCTCACAGTGTTACACAGCAACTGTTCTCCCTTTGGGAACCACTGTTCTGCAAAAGCACGTTCCTTAATCAATAAATTTTCTGTGCCAGTCTTGAGACTTTCACTCCTAGTTGGATTTAAGCTCTAGAAATTTTTTCTGTTCTACATGCAGGGAGGATTCGATGCAGAAAGGCTCTAGCCTTTCCCCTGCACCAGAGCTGCTGTGAGAACTTGCTCCATTTAAGGTTGACTGAGCTGATGCTCAGTTTGGGGGGAAGGGTTGTGAGTTGCTGGGTTTTTTGGATGCTGTGCTTTTCCACAATGTTAAACACAGTGAAAGTGAAGTTTTCACTAGTGGATGTCAGTGGAATAGTGCCTGATTTGTTTTGCTGAAGGCAGCAGTGCTTTTTAGCAAACCACTCATGCTGCTGGAAGTCGGCTCTAGCCCTACAAAGATCTATGGAGTGTGGGATGTTAGGTCCATACTGCTGCTTAGCAGGCAGAAATTGGGTCCCCAAGTCAGCCTTGGTACAGCCTTGGGGAGGAAGGAAGCCCCAGCTTTGAGGAATTAAAGATGCACTCTTCTTCCTTTTGATTTTTCAGTCCTTCTCAGAGAAGCGTTAACACTTTGGGACAAATATCATGTAGAGGTTTTGTTTCTGGATATTTACTTTTGGGACACGTGTCACCAAATACAGTAGTATTTCTGTTCCTTTACTTGCTGAGTTGAATGTATTGCCACAGCACCTGCTTTAGCATAGAGCTCATGGTGCAACATAAGCTCTCACAGTTCAAAATTGGGAATAATAAACTTTTATCTCTTCTAAAGTAAAGATATTTAGCAAAACTTCAAAGGAGATCTCTTCTGCTACAAAGGCTTGATATTATTTTCAGTTGTCGTGAAGCTGTGGTGAACTATCCAAACAGCGTATGTGCGGCTGCTTGGCATTGTTGCTTGGTAACATCATCCTATTGCTGAGGCACTCAACCCTCAGTCAAAGTGGTTAGTGAGCAGGAAAGTTAGAAACGGTGATTTGTATCGCTCGATAGTATTATCTGTTTGTACACAGGACTTCTTTCCCCTTTTTTGTAAAATCGGTAGGGTTGAGGGGAAGGGAAGAGGCAGAGCTTAAGAGAAAGGGGGAGGGAAGGCACCCAATGTGATAATACAGTTAATAGTTAATTTTTTTTTTTAATTTATCATTTTCTGCCTTGCTGAAGGCAAGTTGTTGTTGCTGTGTGGTAGCGGTTGGTTTGGGGGAGTTTTTGGTTTTTGTTCTTCCTTCAGTGACAGTTCCCTAGATCAGAAATGAAATGGGAATTATCTCCCTGAACTTGTCTGTCACATTTAATCTGCTGTTTCTTCCTGGCTATCTTTGCCTCTTATCTCTTTGCTCCCAGTCACACTTTTCTTCTTCCACTAACAATTTATTTTTGATAAAATGTTTTAATCAGGTGAATGCTTTTCAACAGAATGAGGACAGTAGCAGGAAAAAGAAAATGCTTGTGAGAAAACACAAATTTATGGTGTGGAGTTTTTTCTAGATTTGTAGAATTAAATTAACCAATACAATACTTTGCAGTAAAGTCACATTACATGACTAAAAAGTAAACATAGACAACTTAAGAAATTATTTTTAGCTTTATTTCTCTTTTTAAGTATACTTAGGAGTGTAATTAATTTCAGTATTTGGTTAAATACTAGTTCAAATGGGATAAAAATTATCCAGATATATAATAAGCTTTATCAAATGATTTTTAAAGTTTTGGGGGGGGCTGTTTATTACATTTTAAAAAGTGTAATCCACTTTTCTTTTTCCCCTCCCTTTCTTTATTTTTAGCACTGATGTGAAAAGTGCTAACCCTAGGTCAGAGGCTGGTTTTGCAGTGTCCTTTAAGCAGCCAAAGCCAATCTGTTTTGAGGAGACTTTCCTAAGATACTTAATCTGGTTAATGGACAAATTGTGTCTGGGAAATTCCACAGCGTTAGCCATACTGCTGAACGTGACAGTATCTGAACAGTGAAACTGCTAGTAGGTTTGACAGTGCAATGATAGTTTACGAGAAACACTCCAGACCACGCATTGTATTACACTTTAATCTTTTAAGTAGAAAACCTGAGAAAAAGCCATCTTAAGACACTGACAAATGAGGCAAGTATGTTCTTTCAGTTCTGAGGGCTTCTGTGTTGTAGCACATACTTGTTTTGTGGTGATCTCCTGTAGTGTAGACTGGGGATGCCAAAGTAGCACATTCATGTTATTTCCAGACAGCCAGAGTTTGACATAAGTTGAAAGGCATCATGCGTAATCAGTCAATTCAGTGATGGTATGATTTCCTTCTTTAGTTGTACAAATAGTCGCGAGTCACGGACAGAATAGTGTAGTAAGAATGTGAAAAGTATGAAGACAAAAACGAGTTTAATTCTGAACTTCCATTAGTTAATCTTAAACATCAGCATTTGGGGAAAGAAAAACTTCAGACCCAAATTAATACATTTGCAGTGTGTGTATCTAAAATCTAAACAGGTGAGAAACCTGTGTTTAAGAAAAAGCTAAACCCAATTAAAAGGAACTTAATCCAGACTGTGTTCTGGTTCTGGTGAATGTAGATCATCGATATGCTAAGGGCACAAGTTGACATACCCAAGGTGCGCATTAGCTGGTACTGCCATATGGCCTGTCATGTCTTACTGGTTAATTTAACCATCTGTCATGTCTTGACAATTTGTATTCACTTTCAGTACTTGGGTTAGGTATGTTTTCTTCTCTTTTGTACTGTGCTTTTCATTACACAGTGCTGGCATATTCCCATTATCTGAGCTTTATTAGTTTTATTTATAATATCATTTGTTATAGATCATACTGTCCTCTTTCCAGTGTTGTGAGAAGAAGATGCATGTATTCAGACAAGCATTTTGAAGAGGTTTCTGGCAAAAAAAGGTTGATATCAAAACTCTAGCTATGGTTGTTTGACTTCTTTCTCCTCTTCCTCCTCCCATTCTGCACTTGGGTTCACATCAGCTTCTTTACTACATAAAGTAAACCAGGTTAATGTCTGTAAAATAGGTTTCGTTACATATGAGTTCAGAGTAAAAATCCTACTGTTCATATTCTCTTTCTCACCTGTTGCTTTTTCAGAGTTACAGTGAAGCTATGAACTGATGTACTGATTTTTATTTTTTTTTTATAAGGACAGTAGCATTTCAGGGCAAGCATCTAAGAGAAACTCATGTCAAAAAGGGGTTTCAGCCCTGATACGCCATTTAAATCAAAAAGTTCTTTAAGTCCTCTGAAAAGCATACAATGTGCCAAAGCTACAAAATTGCTCTGATTCTCTTTTAGTTTCTGTGCCTGCAGTCTCTTATCTCACTGATGGGTTATTACAATTTGGCCATTGTGTGGGGTTGGGTTGTGTTGGTTGTTCTTTGGTTTCTTTTAGAAAACTTGTAATCTAAGAAAAACTCAGTGCAAATTAAATGGGCAATGTTGTCGTTATATTTGAAATTTGAACTCTATACAGCCAGTTGTGGATGATCAATCCTCTTTGTTAGAAAATAAAATCTCATGGGTACAATGTGTCACTGTGTTCAGAATCAGAGTTTGATACTTAGAGCCTCACGTAGCTAGAGATATACTGTGTTTTCAAATGTGTGGGGTTGCAACCAAGTTAAATGGTGTAAACACATTACTGGTAATTGGTAATATAATGGTCATTGGGTGGTAATATAATGGTCATTGAGCTTCATCCTCAGATCATACCTCATTAATGATGTTCCTGTATCACAGACATAAGGAAACTGCTTAACAGGACTCTCAATGAATATATTTTGCGACGGGACATTTCTAAATGAGGGCTAAATGGTTTATCTGGCCAAATCTGGATGGCTTTCTTTGTGTTCAGATGATCACTTGCATATTTCATGTTTCCAATGAGCTCTTACATCCTGGAGAGGAGGGCTCTACCGTATGCTCTTGCTATCAGAGATGTTTAGAGTATCATGAATTTGCANGTAGGAATGTGGTATCTTCATCTGGTAAAACTTCCGGCTGGTTCTAGGTTATCATCATTGCTCTAATCTGATTCACCTGGCTGGGGGCTCCCAAGATAACCCTGCTGAAGCCTGACCATAGTCTATTTTTACAAGCTCCACAGAGATGCAGAAGAAGGGGCATTCTACTTTCTGTCAGGTTTCAGCCTTAACTTAGGGACTTCAAAAGACAGAGAAGATTCTTTCCTATATGCTTTGTTCTTATAGATCATCAGTTTCTGTTTAAAAAAACCAAAACCAAAACCATACTCTATTTTGGTCATTTATTTCCGCCCCCCCCCCCCAGCTTGGCTGCCTCACTTTTGATGCCTTTCACTGCTATTTTGGGGCCTTTTAGTTTTNTGATTTTTATTTTTTTTTTATAAGGACAGTAGCATTTCAGGGCAAGCATCTAAGAGAAACTCATGTCAAAAAGGGGTTTCAGCCCTGATACGCCATTTAAATCAAAAAGTTCTTTAAGTCCTCTGAAAAGCATACAATGTGCCAAAGCTACAAAATTGCTCTGATTCTCTTTTAGTTTCTGTGCCTGCAGTCTCTTATCTCACTGATGGGTTATTACAATTTGGCCATTGTGTGGGGTTGAGTTGTGTTGGTTGTTCTTTGGTTTCTTTTAGAAAACTTGTAATCTAAGAAAAACTCAGTGCAAATTAAATGGGCAATGTTGTCGTTATATTTGAAATTTGAACTCTATACAGCCAGTTGTGGATGATCAATCCTCTTTGTTAGAAAATAAAATCTCATGGGTACAATGTGTCACTGTGTTCAGAATCAGAGTTTGATACTTAGAGCCTCACGTAGCTAGAGATATACTGTGTTTTCAAATGTGTGGGGTTGCAACCAAGTTAAATGGTGTAAACACATTACTGGTAATTGGTAATATAATGGTCATTGGGTGGTAATATAATGGTCATTGAGCTTCATCCTCAGATCATACCTCATTAATGATGTTCCTGTATCACAGACATAAGGAAACTGCTTAACAGGACTCTCAATGAATATATTTTGCGACGGGACATTTCTAAATGAGGGCTAAATGGTTTATCTGGCCAAATCTGGATGGCTTTCTTTGTGTTCAGATGATCACTTGCATATTTCATGTTTCCAATGAGCTCTTACATCCTGGAGAGGAGGGCTCTACCGTATGCTCTTGCTATCAGAGATGTTTAGAGTATCATGAATTTGCAGGGCTCCTTCTTAGGGCTGCAGCAGGGCAGGAAGACTGGTTGTAAAGACTTTCAGAAGGGGCACAAATAAAAACTGTGCAGGCTTTATTAAGGCATATGCAAATGCCTGTGTATCCATTCATTTGAATAGTTTTAATGTCTTTAGTTTCTTGAAATGAAAAATGCTGCCAATATAGTGGTTCACTTTATTGACCTAAACTGTCAGATTAGCAGTGTCATTCAAATGTGTCTCTTGTATTTATTTCCATGACAGCTTGCACAAGCTCTGAAGAGTAATTAGGGATTATTTTGTGTGTTTCTCTGAGGTTACACTTGTCTGATTACAGTAGTTCTCTTCCTGTGGAAAGTGAGACTTTGTCTAAAACCAACCATTTCCCTATACTACTGAGGAACATACCTNTGGGGGCTCCCAAGATAACCCTGCTGAAGCCTGACCATAGTCTATTTTTACAAGCTCCACAGAGATGCAGAAGAAGGGGCATTCTACTTTCTGTCAGGTTTCAGCCTTAACTTAGGGACTTCAAAAGAAAGAAAAGATTCTTTCCTATATGCTTTGTTCTTATAGATCATCAGTTTCTGTTTAAAAAAACCAAAACCAAAACCATACTCTATTTTGGTCATTTATTTCCGCCCCCCCCCCCCAGCTTGGCTGCCTCACTTTTGATGCCTTTCACTGCTATTTTGGAGCCTTTTAGTTTTCTCCACACTTTCTGCTGTGATGCATCTCTGGCATTGCAATCAAATAATCTCAGTCTTTTGTCAAACTGAAGATTTGACTGTTTAAGGAATTAATTGTCAAGTGGTTTCTTCAGCTCCTAAATAATGGTGTAGCTCTTCTCTATGTTTTTGGTTTTTTTAATCTAGAAGGGCAAAAAAAACCTCCACTCCTTTAGAACCGTGATCATAAGAGAGTTCTGTGTCTGTCTGATGCTAAATACATCATTGCAGAACCATAATTTTAATGATTTCTCTTCCAACTTGTACGTAGACCTGTCTTTGAATGGGCTTGATGCCTTATACTTCCCCAAGGGAAAAATGGCACTGCTTTTAGGGATGGCTTGGCCAGGAAGGGGGAATGAGTGTGTTTTTTGGATATGTCCGAGAGTTGCGTGTGGCCTTGATGAACATCACTGCTTCGGTTTGCAGCGCCCCAGAGTGGTGCAGTGTTATTAGTGGGGTGAAGGGGATGGTGGCTGGTTGAGATTTGGCCAAATGCAGTTTGGGGTGAGCCATGTGTTTATGATAGCATTGGGTTTAGGGAAGCCATTTCTGAGGGTGATGAGCCTCTTTGAATGCAAGAATGCTAATGGGCCTTGGTATTCCAGTGTTTCATTGCTTCCTGGTAGCGTATTGATTGCTGCTGACCATTCTGACCTTGTTGCTTTTCCAACCTATGTGAGCTTTAGACTGCATTAATAAAAAGTTGTTTTTTTAAGCAGATGATACAGCTCAGCTTGCAGCTTCAGGTAGTAAAGGATGTAGTTGTTTGCTGCTAACCCAAGATGCAGGCAGGAGGCATGTTACCTCTCTCTTTCTTAGTGCCATCAATTCTTTGAGTTCGTGGTCTTTGTTTTGATCGATTATCCTAACCATCTTTCCAGTGCCTTCCACAGTAGCAGCAGAATACAATGGAGGGGCTGAGTGTGTAGACGAGGTAGGATGCAGTTGTCTGAAATCTATCACTCTTCCTCCTAGATTTTTTTTTTTTTTTTTTTTTAAATGATAAAAATTGTCACTGCTCTCCAAAGAGCATTGTTAATTTGTAAATGGACAAAAGAAATGTAGTACTTATACAAGGGGCTGTAATTCTTTATTCCGTAGCAAATCTGGTTTGTTGATGCACTATTGAACCTCTGAAATGTTGCCGTCAATTTTTCTGTTTTTTGTTTGCTTGTTTGTTTTTTTTCTCTGAATACAAATTGAACCAAGTACACGGTTAAATTTGGATATATTAATAACAGGCTGTATTTTAGGCCACTCTGAAGGATACTAGACTTTGGAGTCATTCAGCTGCTCTGAGAATCAATCTCAAAGATGCAGGGTTAAAGAGCATTTTGGAAATGAGGACCACGAAGAATTTAATTCTGTAGTAGTGATATCAACTTCCTGGATAATTGCAGTAGTTATAGGTAAAATATGTCTTGGGGGTTCTTGGCAGACTTTGTAGAAAGGGGAACAAGAGAATTACTTTCAGTAGTGTGCTAATAGCAAGTCAGTCTGAAAAATGTTTGAAGGGAAAAATATGCAAATAGAGTATTCCACTGAAAACATTCACATACATTGAAAAAGTCAGAAGAAAACACCTATATGGCACAAGCTGATTAGAAAGAGGGAAATGGAATAAATGACTCTTTTCCTCCAGACAACTTGTATTAAAGTTTAAGTAACTTTGTGTCTGTGTATCTTTCTCATTTCTATCCTGTGTTGCTTTCATACATTGCTTTATGTCTGTGCTTTGCATTTTGAAAATACTTAGTGTGTTTTTGTGCAACAAAACCACTGTCAACACTGTGAATGTGGTAGAGATTTTCTGCAGGCATGGCTACACTGTTTGTCTGAGCAGCACAAACTAAGCTAGTGGAACATCACCCCCAGCTAGGATTTTAATCTCACAGGAGTATCAGCAAGGAGTGTGATAGTTGTATCTTTGATTGGTTTCCTAAACGTTTAAATAGCATATTACTACTTTGTGGTGTAGACCTAACCTTTGTCAAGTGTTGCTCACATACTTGCTTGCTTCTTGCCTTCAAAATCTGTAGTATTTGCATGGCTTCCACGTGATTCTCCTTGGGAATCTTACTAACAGACCACAGAACTGAAGTACTTACGTGACAAAGTGATTAAAATGACAAAAGTGGTCACAGATGGAAATATATACGTCTCTTTGAAATATCATGATAGAATATAATATTTTAATAGTAGAATAGTAAAATATTTTAATGCAATTCCAGTTGATCTTATTAAAAAGAAAAGCTGTATCCTTAAATTAATTTTTCCAGGAGACATGTTTAATTTGTTCATCGTCAGAGGATTTAAGTTGATGAAAATCTGGGTGATAGAAATTTTTTTTTTTTAAACTGTTGAGGCCAAAATGTTGATAGAGCATGACTGTTCTGTTGTACTTCAGCGAACAAACAAAAAGATCAGCCTTTGTATAACTACATCTATTCATCAGCTTTACCTTATTTCATTTGTAGATCTTAAGATATGGGCATAAGATATGAATTTAGTTCTGACTTTGCTTCTTCCTTCTTCTCCCCCTCTTCCTGATTTCTTCTGTGGACCTCTTTGGTCTAGGGCATTCCTGGATCTCACAGCTTGATTTTTATTTTTATTTTTTTTAATCAAAATTCTTTTCTCTGTGTAAGAAGAGGTATCTATCTCTCCAAAATATGTAGTTTCCTTGGAAGAAATGTGGTTTCGGAGTAGAAGCAGGCAGCCGGATGATGCAGCTAAAGTGATTAACTGGAGCTGTTGCTGCCCTTGCATGCTGGTTTTATTTGTATGTTGAAAACATTTATTTCTTTGTTTTGGGGTTTTTTTGAGTTGAAGTGCTGCTTTCAAGTAAACTTTTCATCAAGTAGATCCTGTATTTGTCACTTTTTCTCTCGCTCAAATGTCTCTTATAAATCTGTTTGCAGCTGGGTCTCGGGCATCTTACAGCAGCCAGCACAGCCACCTTGGCTCCGAGTTAAGGGCACTGCAGTCTCCAGAACACCATATAGATCCTATTTACGAAGACAGAGTTTACCAGAAGCCCCCTATGAGGAGTCTCAGCCAGAGTCAGGGGGACCCTCTGCAACCAGCACACACAGGCACATACCGCACTAGTACAGGTAGGTGGATGTAACTTGCATGATTGTCTTTTTATGAGATGTACCTTATTCTTCAGTACTAATTATTCTTCTCTTTCTAATGGGCTAAACAAAGTGTGTTGTGTGCATGCCAGTCAAACAGAATGCCTGGTGCAGATGGCAGCTCTATTAACAGAACCCCAAAGGCATGCACAAATAAGAGAAATACTTAATGTTGTGCTCTATGTACAGTAGGTTAAGCTAATTTGGGCAGAGGGCTTACTCATAAGGAGAGAGAGTATTTTTATTAATCTTGTGTATTATCTTTGAGGAAGATCTGTTGTCTCTGAAGAAATTGCTAGGTTTTTTTGTTTGCAAGGGTATTTTGTGTGTTGCAAAGGGAATGCAAAGTTCCTTCCAGATGAAGCTAAAGGATTGATCACTGGCTTTCAAAGTGGATCACACATAAATGTTCTTCCTGTCTCCTACAGAAGTACACTTAGGTATAGGCACACAGATTTAAGTCTATTGAACTATGGCATAGAAATAAGATGTTAGCATCACTGATTTATCCATAAATAATAATGACTGTCCATGAAATGCGTTGGTATACAAGTCCTACTTGCAGAATGTCCTCTCAACCAAACGAAATACAGCTGTATGTTGGAACCCACAAATAGATCACAAATCAACAGGGATATTTATGGTATTTAATGCACAAAATAATTAGAGTACATAGATGCTACAGCCAAAATAGCCTAAAGCAGATGTAGAAAGAACTTGCCTTAGGAACTGTAAGTATTTCTGGTGTTTCATCTTGGCTGTGTTGATCAAAGAGGGAAGACTATGTCAATTCTCAGATCATTCCCATTTTCATCAAAAAAAAGTTACCTGTACTTTTTGGAGCAAGATGCTTCACTTTTCTTTTAAAACATTATTTTTTCATTTTTAAAACAAAGGGCAAAGCTGGCGGTTTTTACATGTCCAAAAATTTCTGTTGCTTCATGTGAGTTCTGGGTGTTTGCAGTACAGGAGAAAATCCTTAAAAATAAATTTTTCCACAGAATTCTCTAGTTAAATACCTGTAACAACTTAAACTTTTTGAAGAACACCATCACACCATTTCCTTCCTGTGAAAGAAACTACTGTAGTATGTTTTGTTTAGAGTCATATGTATATATGAGAAAAGATTGCTATTCTTTGCATGAAGAGGACAAGACCTCTGCCTAAGTCACTGAGCAGCAGAGGCAGTGATAGTGAATGAAGCGACTATTTATATTGAACTTTGTGCCTCATGTTCCACATGTGGCCAGCTCATATTTCCTAAACGATGCGCTGTTTCCCAGTCATGCCCTGAAGAGGATTTCTTGTTTTGCTTGCAAAATATCCCTTGCTTCTCTGCACTGAAGTAGCAGGCTGTCTTGTGACTGTAATCTTGACGACACCTCCTTAAGGAAGGAAACCCTGTCAACATAGATCACAATTATAGTGAGTGAAACTGGGACACAGGGTGTTTGTGGGTAATACCTGAAGATGGGTTTTCAGAAGGGATGAGGAAAAGCTAAAGAACTACGCTGATTTGGGTAGCAGAAATGGGCCCTGTGAAGGTGAATTTTCTTTTGCTGTTTGGGATATGGATTTGAATGTTGCTCCAGGCTCGTTCTGAAGAATGACCCCATCAGTCCAGCTTTGTGTTGGGTTTATCCTCCCTCCGCCCCTATCATCAGGGTCAGGGGAAATAAAAGCAGGTGGATACATGCCAGGCCAATTATTCTGTTGCTCTGTCGATAGCTGTTAGCTACGGATGCTGTCAGCCTTTCACACAACCAGGCTGAAGAGCTGTCAGTACTCGGGGAATTTTGAGCTGGATCGGATCAGCTCTCAGACTCCTGCCTCTACTACAGGTGCCCATCAGAACATATCCCTTCTGGTGGAGACCATACAATTTTTCTCAAATTAGCACAAAGGAGGGGAAGGAGTTCAACTGAAGTTTGGCACACATAACTTTTTATTTCTTCTTTGGCTTGTCTTAAGTGTTTTTTATCCTAGGACCGAATAACTATTTATCTTGACTATTTGGTATGACATACGAGGGATGTAGATTGCTGTGTACTCCCTGAAGATATGTGCCAAGGGTTCAGGTCCTGTGTCTTCTGTGTGCATGAATTGCATTGGGAGGGAAGCGGGGGGGGGAAGCTTTAAGACTTCAGTGTGCTCCTTTATAGACCATAATTCACATTCTTTTGTGCATTGGAACAGTACTTTTAATCATGAAGATCGTGCATGCTTTTCCACATCTGATAGAATGAAAAAGGGAAGGCAAACTTAGTCTAAGGACTTTGTTCAAAGCCTGGATTTTTTTCTTTGCAGCTAGTGTTGCCCATTAGAGACAAAAATTATGCTAGTTATACTTGCAAGCCATTTACTTCTTTATGTTTTGGTGTTTTGTTTTGTTTTTTTTTCCCTCCTGCCCTCTCTTTTGCTTTGTGCTTGGCCAAACTCCTGTCTTCCTCTCTGCCNCTGAATTTGGAAGATAAGTGACTCACAGAATGGAAACTTTAAAAAAAAAAAAATAAAAAAATACAGACATCACCACTTTCTCTTTTGTGAGCTCTTCAATACTTGTTACATTCAGGAATGTCTACACAACTAAGGATAAAGCCCACTCAGAGTTTTTCATCCTCTGGGCGAATCAACATTCAATGAGCAGAATTCAATAAGCTAAAATTTCTCTATGGGGTGAACTAAATTCAGTTTGTTCTACTTACTCACTGTTTTTTTGAGTGTTTGTTTTTTTGTTTTTTTGGTTTTGTTTTGGTTTTTTTTAACTTTCATATTTTCCTTGTATTTCACTTGTGAATGAAAATACATGACAATAGTTCTGCACTAAGGGCTATATATTGCAGAAGGTACAAAATAGTAGGAGCTTACTGAAGCTTACTAGCATAACTTCCCTTACTAGCATAACTCTAGAAAGGGGCAGGGTAAATTCTTCATCACTATGTGGTTTTAATTATGAACTGGGTGTGTTACTGTCAAGCTGTCTACACTAAAAACAATCTTTCAAACTTGACAGCATAGGCTTTTTTGGTCCGTAGCTTTCATTCAGCAGTCCCTTTTGGTCTTCAAAGCATAATGCCTTCTCTCATATAAAAAGTACCAGCCCAAACTTCTGCAGTAAAAGTAGCAATAAATGTGAAATTCTACTTTTGAAATGGGAATCCACAAAAGACTTACTTGAAGGGAGTACTCAGACATAATATAAATAACAAATTATTTTGCTTACTGAATAGCAACTTAGAACTTGTATTTGTAACCTAAGTAAATAACAGTAATAATTTTTGTTGAGGCAGATGTTACTTATTTTTCTTGTATCATGGTTTCAGCTGGGATAGAGTTGACTTTCTTACTGGCAGCTGGTTTTGAATTTGGGATGGGAGTGGTGTTGGTAGCACACTGGTGTTTTTGGTTGTTGCTAAGCAGTCAAGGCCTTTTTTGCTTCTCATATTGCCCTGTCAGCAAGTAGGCTGGGGGTGCACAAGAAGTTGGGAGAGGACACAGCTGGGACAGCTGACCCCAACTGACCATATGGTCTGAATATTCCATACGATATGACATCATGCTTCGTATATAAAACTGGGGCAAGAAGAAGGAAGGGGAGAACATTCAGAGTTACGGCATTTTGTCTTCCCAAGTAACCATTATGTGTGATGGAGCCCTGCTTTCCTGGAGATGGCTGAACACCTGCCTGCCGATGGGAAGCAGTGAATTAATTCCTTGCTTTGCTTTGCTTGCATGTGTGGCTTTTGCTTTACCTATTAAACTGTCCTTATCTCGACCCATGAGTTTTCTCGCTTTTGCTCTTCTGATTCTCTCCCCCATTCCACTTGGGGGGGAAGTGAGCAAGCATCTGCATGGTGCTTAGTTGCTGGCTGGGGTTAAACCACGATGTGTTTTAATCCCAGCTGGCAGCTGGGACCACGCAGCTGCTCTCTCAGTTCTCCCCCTCTCTCCCCAGAAGGGCAGGGAAAATAGGGAGAAGAAGAGGGGAAAGGAAAAAAAAACCTCATGGGTTGAGATGAAGACCATTTAATAGAACAATAAGGGAAAAGGAAAATAATAATGGTAAAAATATACAAAATGAAGTGATACACCATAAGTCACTCTTGCCACCTGGTGAATTGGTTGCCCAGACTGTCCCAAGCACTGATCGTGGATTCCTCCGCCTCCGGCCAACCCCCATTTGTATATTGAGTATGACGTCCATGGTACGGAATATTCAGTTAGCCAGCTTGTTCTGTCTATGCTTCGTCTCAGCTTCTGTCGGAAACTGAAAAAAGTCTTTGAATAATGTAACCATGACCTGGCAACAACTAAAACAATATGCATTATCTGCATTCCTTTCACACCAAATCGGAAACACAGCAGCCACTAGAAAGAAAATTAACTCTATGCCAGCTGAAACCAGGATGGTATCCACTCCTAGTCTATGGGCCATCCCTCTGGTGTTTAGGTTAAACCACAACACCTTATAAACCTAAAGGCCTTGCATTATTAATTTAAATCCTAAGTTAATAATAGTAGAGATAAGCTTATTTGATGGGATGTTTACAAGAACACCACTGGAATTTGAAGAGGGCTGTTACTTAAGAGGGAGTAAGGATTGCCTTCCAGCCAGAGTGGGACACAGAACCGGCAATTTTTTGTTTATTTGCAGAACTAGAACTTTGGGCTAGGGATGTAGTCCTTAATTATTGGCATTTAATTCATGTTAAACATGAAACAAGTCCAAGGGGGTATAGTCTCCCTATTTAGCAAGCCTGGGATTTCTGTAGCTGTCTTGAGGAAAAAGCAGCTTTGCTGCTCAGGTTCTGGGCTGTCAGTGCTGACCTGCAGCAGGGGAGCATGGCTTCAGCAGTGGTGGGGTCTGTGGAATCGGTTCCCATCACCCTCTGGAAGCTGGCAGCATTCCGGAGGTTCATGAGGACACCTGTTTTCATCATGGTCCCTTGGTGGAAGATACGAGCCCTGTTTTCTAAAAAGGATGTGATTTCCAAATGAATTCATTAAAAGCTTTGAAAGAGTGCTGTCCCCAGCATTCTGGGAGACAGGGGTGGTAAATGGGAGGCCTGTGCTTATTCTGAACTCTCTACAAACTAGGGCTTTATCAGTGAAATAAGTGCTGCTGGTTTAAAGCAAGGCTGGGTCTGGTAACCGAGGACATTTAGACCTCAAAACCTGTGGAGTGCACATGCTTTAAGAGCCCTCACTGGTTTCGGGGGCTGCAGGCAAGTATCTTTGTCCCTGACCTCACACAAGGGGCAAGGATGAACCAGCAATTACACCAGAGGAGTGAACCTGTCCTCTTCAGCTCTGTGAAGGACGTATGCATCTCACTGGAACCAGGGGAACCTTGGCAGCCTTGAAGAAAGCTTAAGGATTGCCTCCGGATGCACAGCCCGAGGACAGTCTCTGCCTCTGGCCCCTGAAGGTCACCATGGGGAATGCCTCATGATGCAGCTCAATCGTAGGAAGTCCAGCAGCTCTGTATGGTTGAGTGGCCAGTTGGCATTAGGTTTGAGTGCTGGATGCGTGGAGCTGAAGTGCCCCCTTTGATGAAGACAGGGCGCGCAAGGAAGGCACTGTGAGGACTCTTCTGTGCCTCCCAGAGAGAGGGGGAAAGCATTAGGAAAAGGAAGAATAGGGCCTGTGGTTGATATTGCTGAAATTAAAACGAGGACACCAAAATGAAAGATTCATTGAAAGGAGGTCAAACAGTGAAAGGGTAAGGAGTCAAAGTTTGCATTGCATCTGAAGAGTGGCTTAGTGTGGGCCTTGAAGGGTTTACCAGGCATGCTCTTGCAGTGGCCTGTCTGTCAGGCAGCATGTGGGGCAGCGGCTCCTGCAGCACTTCTTGTGCCACCTCCAAAGCTGCCCGATGTCCCTCTGTGCACAGGCAGTTGCCAGGCTGCCCTGCAGCTTCTCTGGTGACCTCCTGTCCTTCAGGCCAGGTCTCCCCAAGGTTCCTCCTGCTGGTGCTTGGGTGGTTCCACCAGTGCACCACTGCCTCTGAAGCTTTCTGTTGCCAAAAGCTGTGCTGCCACAGGCTGTACCACCTGCTGGGTGCCATGGTGAAGAGTGCTGATCAAAGAGAAGAGGCCCATGAAATTCGTGATGGCAGGCACAAACCAGAAGCGTGGCTCTTTGCGAGCTGGATTTCTGTGCAGAGGGAGAGTGCTGTCAGGAGAGCTGTGGAGAGTTAGGGGGGCTCCTTTTTGGAGGGAAGAGTTATCTGTTGCTCCTGGCCATGGTTTCTGCTCAAACGCTTGCCAGCAGCAGGGAAAACTCTGTATGTCATTGTCCTGTGGTGCGGCTCAGGAAAAGCTGCCAAAGGTGAAAAACACTGTTGTGTTTCTCTCCTGCTCTTCTCAGCCTTCCTTCCCACTCCTGCCAGGTGGTTCATTCACTGGAGGAAAAGAGTCTGCACTGAGGGATGTCTTATGTCAAGTACTGCCCCCAGTTTTTTGTAACTTGGTCTTTCTCCTATGAAAGTGTGTCTTGCTTTAGTGGGGTAGGGGCAGCCTTTGCTCCCAAAGTCCAGTCTTTCTTCACGGATTAGATGTGCATCTAGAAATGGGAAGAGGACCCATGTGGTTGTGCCAGTGTTTGCTGCTTCACCCTGCTGCACCTGGCCCGGGCTTTTGCTGTCCTGGAGATGAGGCAGCATCTGAGGGGAAGATTTACAAGGAAAATTGGCCTTCCTTCTCTTGTCACTGAGCTGATGGCTTTCTCACAACATGGCTGGGTTGATTCTCTCTTCTGCCTCCTTGTTCCACCTTATGAGGTGCTTGTGGTGAGGCTCAGGTCTCTATTCAGGACCTGAAGGAGAGGCAGGAGAGGGAGAAGCAAAACCCCCTTTTGCTGCCGCCCCAGACACAAACAGTCCATACAAAACTGATTGCAGCATTGGTCTGATTTTTTGCAGGGAGGGGAGGTTGCTAGTTTTGTTGCTTGTGGGTCGTCAAATGGCTCTGACTCCTGCTCTCCTCGTATGCACTGCACCAGCGAAGCAAGGCAGTCCCAGCTCTTCGGTGTCCCATCGCCTCCCTTTCTCAGTGCCAGGTTCACGTGCTGTTTGCCCTCACACCCTGGGGACTCCCTCCCTGTAGGAAAGGCAGCCGCACACCCAACCCATTCAAACTTCCGTCTGGTTGACATGGTAGACAGAAGTCTGGCACTGTGGAGCGGGTGCTGGAAAGCTGCACTAGCCTCCAGTTCCTTGCCTCTGTCCTGCCTTCCCTCTGCTGCCGGCACGGCATGGTGGGGCAGAGACCTCACCTTGCTCTGGGAGTGCTGCTCTGTTGCCGGTGTCTCTGCCTTGCCAGCAAGGGAGACAGCTATCTGTGGGAACTGTAACTGCTGAGCGGGTGCGAGTCAATTTAATTTTTTTTTTTTTTTTTTTTTTTCCAATTGAGATTTTTGCAGCAAGGACGGAGAAGGGTGTTGCATAGACTGCTTAATGCTGCTTCCAAATACCCAAGTACGTCATTTCCTGCATGGTTTTTATGCTGGTCCAGCTTAGGATTTCTTTGATTCTCAGAATTTTTGTCATGTCTCTTAGCACCTTTGTTGTCCCTTACATAAGGAGCACAGGGCTGCGAAGGATACATGAATTGATCCAAAATATATCATCTTTGCTATACTGTAAATATTTGTCTTCATATGTAATAAAGTATTGGATATATTTGATGTTTTTAGAAGTCATTATTTCAAAGTGAAAACATCTTCATATTGTGAGGCAATTTTCTAATATTTGAAAAATTGGCCATATGAAGAAAGTTAGATATCTGTGTCCTATAAGAGTGATTTACTCTTCTTTCAAGAATAATTAAGCCTATTTTATTGCAGTCCTGTGGCATCACAAACTGTTCGTGGTTTTCTGTGTCTGCTTTTACAGATAAACTTGTTCTTTAACCATTTTTAAGGTTTTTAACCTTAAATTTTTAATTTTTTAAGGTTTTTTTTTTTTTTTTTTTTTTTTTTAGTGGTTATGAAGTAGTTTATAACAGTATTCAGATGATACCTGAAACAAATATGAGAATGGTTTTTTTTAAAACTTTGCTGTGAGAGATCTCTTTCTGATAGTCATTTACAGTACCTTAGAGCAAGCAGTCCCTTGGTAAGTTGTTCTCTTTAGCCATTTCAGTTTACTGAAGTTGTCTATGACGTAAACGTGCTGAAAAAAATTTAGTAAATTAACAGAGCATTCTTATGTTGAAATGAGACTATGTAAAAATGACATTGTGGAACTCTTAATTGTAATGTCATGATGAATTCCATATAGAGAGCTTGGTTCACAGCTTTCTACACCTGCAAGGCATGCAAACGGAACTTCAGCTGTGAGTTTGGGCCTTGCACATCACCAGGGGTAGGTTCCACAGGACAATTTATATCCCAGTTGCCCCCCAGCTGTCTCGTCCTTTCTCAGGTTGTGTTAGTATTGCTTCTTGGCATGGAATTGGCATTTAGTTAACCAGATATATCGCTTGTAATTCCATAGACTTCAGATTAATGAATAAAAGGAATTTTAAGCGGGTTGCGGGAGGAAGTGTTTTCCTATATACATGCGGTTAGGTGTTTTCAGATTCTTACAGTGAGCATCAATGAGTACATTGGTATAGTTTTACTTTGCTTTCAGAGCAACATCTAGCAATTAATGAAAACCTACCTGTTACATGCTGGTTCCTGTATTATAAATATTTCATTTAAAAGTGAAAAGAGAACCTCAGTTTCAAAAATATTTTTCTTTATTTGTCTGTGAAGTTGTCACTTCAGGCAAAAAGGAGGAGCAACAGAAAAAATCAGCTCTGACTTGCCCCATTTGCATGAAACACTTTGTCCGTTACACTGCTTCTCAAATCTTTATTTAGTTTTAGTTCAGTCTAAAGTGCAATAGTTAGGTTGTAAATAACACACATCGCCTCTTTCTGCTTAGGTTGTGATTTTTTTTCTGGCTGGGGGACAGGTTGGTTTGTTTTGTTTTTGTTTTGTCATAAGCTGATGTGCTGTGCAGGGGCATGCTGTGATGCCACAGCTGCAGATTAATTGAGAATCATGCTGGTAAATCACACAGCATGGAGTTCTGGCTATAGGACATAATGTTTTCAGGGAAATTAAAAAGAAAAATTATTCCTACCACTGGATCTCTATTAGTTTGGTAATGTTGTGATAATAGACCTGTATTCCTAACTGACATCCACTTGATAACGTTGCTTTGGGAGAGAGAGTTATAGGGAACAAGCAGGGAACAGATCTTCAGTACAAAGTAAATTGAGCACAAAATACCTTAGTAATCTGCATAGTGAATAACAAATCACCCTGAAGCAATGCAAAGTCATAATCCCATTTCATTTGACAGATCCGGGGTGTCTGGTATAGCCTTATCTGTGTTATGTTCTTGCGTGTATGTTTTTAGGTGATTCTTTTTCCAGGTACAGTGGCATCTTCTCTGAGAAAGAATTTTAATTTTTTTTTATATTTTATTTCCTTCCTATTAAAATTTTGGCAGGAGTATAATAAAAGACATATTGTTTTCAACTTCAGTGGTATCCGGTGGTCACTGTAAAGCTGTGGGCAAGAGCAATGAGAGGGCGAGGCAAGTGGCCAGAGGTGAAAACCCTGCAGAACCACCTTTGTAATCTGTGAGCAATATCCCCCTGACAGTGCAGAAGCATTTCTCCAAGTCAGATATTTGTAGCTTTAAAGTATTGAGCCCATGGTTGTGTTCCATAGAGGAATTGTACCCGTCTGAAGACAGCCCAGATTTCACTGTTGCTCAGAATAGAAACCTCTTAAAATGGTCAGTATCCACAGCCTCCTTCCTCTGTCC
Organism: Burhinus bistriatus; assembly: GCA_013397275.1. NCBI lineage: Eukaryota > Metazoa > Chordata > Aves > Charadriiformes > Burhinidae > Burhinus > Burhinus bistriatus. The sequence goes on from VYXH01010550.1 coordinate 313,639, forward strand.
CGTCAACAGGATACCTCCAAAGGCTTGTGGTTTGTCCTGTGTATTTTCTAATTCTTCTATTCTCCTTTTTTAATAGAAGGATGACTTTGAGAAGCATTCAGACATGCTGTAATGTCCCTTGACTTTTGCCACCTATTGAGGGAGAAGTGTGATTATAAAATCTTGGTCAGGGAAGTACATACCCTGTAAATCTCATCTGCCACTATTGAGAAAACAGAGTGTCTACTCTGTGCCAGAAACTAACTGTGTATTTATCATCTATTTACTGTACAGGTGTAGTCTCAGGTTAAAGCCTGGTTACATTAAACTTTAGTGATGCAGGACTATGTCCATTGTCTTTTATTTACTTCAGTGTTGTGTAGAAATACAAGGTTGTCGTTCATGAAATAAGATGCAATTCAAACACCTTTCAAAATTCTCCGTGTAAATCTTTCCTGAACAAGAACACAATGCTATGCTTGAGGTAACTTTTCAGTAATGTCTTCAAGACGACTAATGCTTCTGTTAGAGAATAGTTCTTTCTGCAGCATTATATTTAAAGGCACTCTTAAAAATCACCAGCCTGTTTATTTTTTTTTAAACTCAAGCTGTAATCTTTTTTTATGTAAGACTGCCTACTTTTAGAGGTAGTCCCTTCCTCTATCATAATTTTGGCAGTTTACATGTAGGGTTGGATTTTTTATGAGTATAGCAAGTATTCAAAGATGTTAGTTTTTACTATACTGGGTCCAGCAATTTTCAAACTATCATTTGGGGAAGTAAGTTAATGTTTAAGGTGTACGTATCACATGGTCTGGCACTGGAATACAAATGTGGTTAACTTAATAGTGAAATAACTCTCTACTCGAGTGGAAACTATTAATTAAAATAGCTGAAGCTCAGTAAGGTGTTCTAAAAAATACCAGTTAGTAGCCATTTTATAACTTATGATTATAGTGTACTAAATACGGAGAAGTCAACATTTGAAGGAGAAGACATTCATGTGCTTGATGGCTGTGCATGATGCAGTGCAGGCTGTTAATCTGTTATTGTCTCATAATATTTATACTTTTTTTATGACAATTGTAACTTTTGTCCATGTGTTCTGTTTTAAGTTCGCCAGCTGGACAGGAAACTTTTAACAGAGGGATTTCAAGAGAAGGTGAATTTGGAGTGAAAACAGAAATTTAGGTGCAGTAGGCTAGTATATGCACAGTAGTACGATCTGTGTGGTTTTGTTGTGATCAGGTTTTATAATGGTTATGATCCGTGTGTCCCATGCGCACAATGTGAAACCACGTAGTACTACAAAGAGGAGGAAAGTGATGTGTATGTCTTGTGTTGTGTTATTGCTCAGGGTTGAATTTCGTAACCAGTGAGGAAATTGGCATGACGAATTCTAATGTCTCAAATTCTGAAAGGGCAGTTGCTTTTAAGGGCCTTGGCAGTTGTTAATTTCTGTTTAAATGCTCATGTAACAAATGCATTAAACTGCATGTTCTCCCCAAATTGAGGGATGCAACTCAGAGACAAGAGACAATCTGAGAAAAGATCTTGGCATAACATCTTTAGCAGCCAAAGTTGGCATGCGATTATCACATTATGTGGACGCACTGCTTTTTTTGTGCAGAGCAGCATCACTGAAACATGCTAGAAGCTGGGTCTGAGAATGGAAGTTGCATATATTAGTGGAGATTAAAATCTAGCAGACTTAAAATGCAGTCAGTTCCTGGAGGTGGAAAGGAGTATTATATTTTTTAATACGAAAATTTGAAAAACATGCCTTCTGTCCTGTTTGGTTGTAAAGAAGGAAGTAAGTCACTCCTGCCTTCAGTCAGAGAGTTGGCAATCCGAAACAATTGAAAATGTGTAATTGCCTGGGGAATCCTAATACCTGCGTAGAGCCTTAGTTTCCCCTCAGACTACATGGATTTCAAAATGATACTTTAGCTGCATATTTTTTTGAGATACAGGCTGTATTACTGTGATGGACACCCTGTAACTCTGGAACCTGGTGGTGAAGGATGACTGGAGGGAAGGATATAGAATCTGAGAAGCTTGTGGATGTGGAGATGTGAGGTTGGGCACAGCAATGAAGCCTTGTAACAGACCTGGCAGTGGAAGAGGCTGAGTCCAGTACAGCTGCAAATGAACTTTGATAGGAACTCGTTCATCTCAGGCACCGTATATATTGAACTGAAATACAAATTTCTAAGATACAAACTCTGTTAGTGTTCACAGAATCACCAGGGTTGGAAGGGACCTCTGGAGATCATCTAGTCCAACCCCCCTGCCAGAGCAGGGTCACCTAGAGCAGGTTGCACAGGACGGCGTCCAGGCGGGTTTTGAATGTCTCCAGGGTCAGAGACTCCACCACCTCTCTGGGCAGCCTGTTCCAGTGTTCTACCACCCTCAAAGGAAAGCAGTTTCTCCTCATGTTCAGCTGGAACTTCCTGTGTTCAAGTCTGTGCCCAGTTGTAGTTCTTGTCCTGTCACTGGGCACCACTGCAAAAAGACTGGTCCATCCTCCTGGCACCCTCCCTTTAAGTATTTGTAAGCATTGATGAGATCCCCCCTCAGTCTTCTCTTCTCCAGACTAGAAAGACCCAAGTCCCTCAGCCTTTCCTCATAAGAAAGATGTTCCAGCACCCTAATCATCTTTGTAGCCCCGTTGCTGCTCACTGAATTACTTATCTACTTATTTCTTTCTTTAGAAGTACAAAAGTCCTTATAGATGACTATTCATAAGGTGTGTACTTGCTTCCATTGCTAACCCTAATGGAACTAGGTGATTTCAGATTGATACCAGCTAATCACATACTTAAACCCATAAATAAAATAATTACTAGTAAAGAAAAGCCAAGTCTAAATTGGGGATTAGGAAAATTATTCCATATGCCAAGGGTTAGGCAGCGGCAGTTACATGTTTTCCCCCAACGGAACTGTTCAACAAAAGGAAAAAAGGTATGTATTTCAAACAAAAAATAAGCATGAAAAGGAAACTAAGACAGACAATGTGAGAATGTGCAAACTGAAGTGGAACAATGTAGACAAAAGGACCCTTCAAAGTGACCAGATACGAGCTGTTCTGTAAACAGAGGAGTAGCTCAGAAACCAAGGAAGCGGTATTTTCTTTCACTGATTCTTTCTGCATTTTGGAAAAACATCAGTTTCTAAGCAAAGGCATGTTCAGCCTTATTGTAACAATTAGTGTCAGATCTAAAGAACATTCTTAGAAAATTGAAATGAAAGGATACATCAGTGCAGTAGCAACTTCAGTTCTTCAGTCTTCAAAGATTGTCAGGTTTTGCATTGGAAGATGTTTTATTAAACATGATAATATGCAGAACACAAGTGATGTTTCCTTGGTTTCTATGAAGCAAGGACTGTTTCTCCCGCAAAACAGTGGCATGTAAATACAGCAATGGTCAGGAGATGATTTTAAGATTTTTTTTGAAAGAATCAAATAGCAAGTGGGTACTGATTCATTACTAGGGTGTACAATCACTTTGAGTATGTTTATGATCTTAACTAGGCTTAGTACTCTGATGCTGCCAACAGTGGGAATGAACCTGTTAACTAATTCAGAGATGCACTGAGTAGTTCCCATAGAAGTAGCAGCATAGCAGCTCAACAGCTAGCTCTGGTTTTGAAGATGGGATGGGAACATATGAACAATGTAAATTGCCTGTGATGCCATCTGGAAGAGACATGGATGTTGCTTTGATAAAAAGGCTTCCTCCTTACCATGTCATGGAAACACCTGATGCTAAAAATATTACTGAATACATGCTTGCAATGGCACGTAGACACACTAATTACAAGCAGGTGTGACGGCCAGGTATAACCAGTACCTGAGAAAACTGTGACTAACATGTTTGTGAGTGGAAAAGAGACCTTTTTTTTGCTAAGCACCATGCTGTTCAGTATCTATTTCCTTTGTTTGCTTGCATTTCCCCTGTATAGCATGTTATGTTCCCCTAAAAAGACACACCTGGTACAGGAGAGAGACTGCCTATTTGCCATGCCAAGCCATTGAAGGTGCTGAGCTGAGCGTAGTGGAGCTGATTGGAGGCATGGAGGTTATATCTCCCCTGAGATACTCAATATTTTGTATATCTGGAGAAAGTTGGAGCCAGCAGAAAGAATTAGGGGGAATAGGGCTAGCTGAGTCTTTGAAGCATAACTAGAAATCCCTGAGAGAGGGAGAGGATATGGTGGTAATAGAGAGAAAGAGGCGTTTCCAATTGACTGTGTGGAGTTCAATGCAATTGTGGAAGCCCTAAAAGGTTGATGCATTGAGAGCAAAGGCTGGCTGGATGGGGAAGAGCCCGTGTGAGGATGCAAGTGAAAATATGCTTACAGATTCCTTTTATTTCTTTCTGGCTGAGAATTTGGAAACTGGCGTTTTGATTGCAATATTAGCAACTAAATAGGACAAAACAAAGAGTGTGGAGAAGCAAGGGAGTAGAAAATGGAGAAGACGTCGAGTACAAAGTTGCAATGGTTTTGACTCTGTTTTTCTGTTTTGAGTACAAGAAATTGTGCAGCAAAGTTCCCAAGCTACGTAGGACTTCTGTGGTGTTGATTATTTGTGTAAGGTCCTGCAAGCCTTCCATCATGAAATCCTTTAGTGGTTTTTTTGTTCAGTTTGCATGTTTGAAGTATGAAATTCCTTGTGCTTTGAACAGAGGATATGATAGTCCCTTCATAAAATCTTGACTATCTTAGAAGTAGTTGCTAATATCAACTATGAGAGGGTTTGGTTTTTTTCCCTCTTTCAGTAAATGTCTTCAGGTTCCCCCAACCATCTATTTCTCAAAAATCTTACACTTAGAATGTGAAAAAGTGCAGCTAAAAGTAACTGCTAAGCAAATTTATTATTATCAGGTATGTATTATCATACATCTTGAACAGTGTTAAACTTGACTGCTTGTGCTTGTTACTTTTGATTGCTGATTTGCTCCAAGTCTGATGATAGTCCATTTTGTTAAACTTCTATTGCAAAAACGCTGGTGCATGCTCTAAAACATTCACTTAATGTTTACAGATAAAAAATGTTTGTATCCCCCAAACTTGATGAATTCTGTTTCCTAATTGACAGAGAATGCACCGTGTTATTTTTATGGTGTATTAGATGGGAAAAATACTTGTTTTATAAATCTTCCTATATATTTGCTACCAACAGAATGCACTGCATTAGTATCATTTATGAACTCATGGAGGGATGGTGGACATACCTTGCCCTGAAAGGACATCTTACTGGGATGCAATTTTCAGCTTTCACATGAGAGTAAGAATCAACTGCAGGTGCAAATCAGTGGAAAAAATAAAGAGTTGTGAAATCTATATGAAAGGCACAAGGAGAAGGTTAACACAGGAACTGAATGGCTAATATAGAATAATAGGAAAATTTTACAAGGTAATATCCACAAGTCAAACAGCAGCATCAGCCAAGTAATTTTCAGAAAGAAAGTGTTACAAGATAAGTCTCATAAATGAGTTTATCCTTTCTGAAGGTCTGATCTTACATATGTTAACTGGGCAAAATGCCCTCTGACTTTTAGAAAGTCTTGAAATTTTTAGCAGTTCTTATGTGAATTTGGTCTCCCTAAGATACTCGGACATGGTGCAGTAGTATCTCTGCCTAAATCAACGTGTTCTTGCTTTTGGGGTTTTCTTAGTTGTTTCTAGACATGTCATAGATTTAAAAATAAGATACAAAATCTGACAGTTAATTTTTAAGAAGTTGAATATCTTCTTATGAGCCTGTGAGCACATTTAGAGATACACCTAAATTTTCAATATCAATATAAAAGTTGCTGTATCTTTGTTGATATTATGCAAAAGCTGTAGAAAATTACAAAGGCCAGCTTTTCTGTATGCTACTTCTGCAATCGAGAACTATAATCAGGGCATACATCAGGTCTTTGGAGGGTTTTCAATATAGTTAACAGGGGTTTTTGTTCTCTTTGGCAAAGATTTCTAAGAACATTTTAAATGTTTGTGTGGTACCCCAGATACTCAGTTTTCTGAGGATGTGATTTTGGTGTTGCAGTAGTGAAAGGCTGAGATGATACGGTATTTTTAAGGTATTAATGGCATGCCAAATTAAAACAAGGTCTTAAAACTTTCAGTGGCAAACTAAAATCTCTTCACTGAGATTATAGTTCTTGATTTGCACACTTGGAAATTCTCAATGAAACTCCTTTACTCAAAATTAATAATTCTTCTCCTTAAGCATGGTTCTTACACTGAAGTTTAAAATTTCATTAATTTATTGGCTTCTCAGTGAGCACATTATTTGCTATACCCAGTATCTGGTAGCTGCAGCAGAGAGCGGGTGCCGTGACCCTGCCATCAGTGGGAGCCAGCCTCAGCATTGCAGGATGCGGTCCGTGCAAGCCCCTCTTGTGTGCCTGGAGCGGGGCACTTGGAAGGGTGGCCGGCTGCCAGCTGCCCTCTCCCCATGCCTTTGCAAGGCCACTGTGCCGAGCGGTCCCAGGAGAGAGCCACAGGCTGGCTGCCCAGTGCAAAGGGAGCAGGACAGAACTTGTGAGACTTACTTATCTGACATCAACCACTGAATTTCCATGCAAGTTTTTAAAAGTGGGGGCAGCAGTCACTATTAAAAATGGTGCTTTCATGGGTCATCCTGTAGGTTAAGCAAAATACAGGAGAAAAAATAAGTTTTGAGGCCTTTTGGTTCTTTGATTTTAATCTTGATCTCCTCGTCAGTTTTGGGACCATTGAAGACCAGAAGCAGGTCTAGCTTTATGGACACTTTTACCTCCAAGCTTCTCATTAAATCGAGGTGTCAAGGTGTCCACAAAACTAGACCTGCTTCTTCACAGTCTGGTCATGACTTTTGGTTTTACCTTTATACAGAGGCGGAATAGGGTCTGCCATAGACCCAGGGCAACAACATGACTTAGCCATGATCCTGCTTCAACTAGGCCAGACCCCAGGAAGGCTGGGCTGGTGGCTGGTACTGAGAGACAGGAAGGCAGCCCGTTTCTTCAGAAACAGCACTTCTGTTACAACTCCTTCCTGCCTCCCTCTTCCTTTCCTGGGGCAAACCCCTGATCCTTGTCAAAGTAGTAGTGCATCTTACGTACACTGAGCTGATTCTGGTCAACGTGTAGCTGGCTTGGATTTGAGAGGAGAGAAGTCAAATGCAAAAGTTAGAGGAAGGGGTAAGTGTCCTCAATTTAAAAACACGTTAAAGGGTTGCATGACCATCTGCAAACGTAGCTGGTAGAGGGAAGCTTTCCGGTCCACTCTGAGTGTGTGCCTTCTGGATCCCCCTGTGCTCACTGGAGATTTACTGTTGCTAGGTGAGGCAAATGGACTGAATTTATTTATTTTAATAGACATAGTCACTATAGCTTTGCTGTTTTAGTAGCTAAATAGAAGGGAGATCTCAATAGACAGAAAGTTTGCCATAGCCTAAAGAGCCACACTTCAGTCAGTAAGTCTGGCTGCCAAAAGGATTTGTTTAAGCAAGAGTAATGTATTGGTAGGAGATGGCTTTGCTTCTGTTTTACATGAAATTATTTGTGTAAAAACGTCTGCTAAAGCTTAATCCTTTCACAGTCCACAAAGGTGGCTGTAGTCAAGTTAGATGTGGAAGTTATTCTAAAGTGTTAGCTGTTTGGGTTTTTTCTTTTTCTTTTGATTGCTCTGGCTAACACTGGCCAAACGAGCTTATTTTTGAATGTTTAACTAAGTCATAGATTTGTCTCATTCTCGTATTCTGACTATGGCACTTCTGTGTTCATTGTGATAAAATTCTAAAGGAAGTAACAGTTTGCTAGGAAGATAATTTGAGAAATGAATCAGAGTGACTCAAAAAGCATGTAGGTGTTAGGGTGACAGCTGGTTTCAGTTCATAAATAACTATTTTGATAACAAGACAAAGGAGAAAATAGAAAGAAAAGTTTTCAAAGAATTTAAAAACAAACATGATTTCCATTGAACTGTCTTGCAAAGGAGAGGAAGGGAAATACAGTGGAATATTTTGCAAAGCAATCTACATTACAATGAAGTTCTTGTTTTCAGCGGTATTAGTATTGTAGGGTTTTTTGCAATTCCCTATATAATGTGTCAAGAGCTAGCAGCATATTCTGCATAGTGACACTTCTTATGTCAGTATACACTTACATTGTGCTTTTTCACTTAAAAATATTTCCTGTATTTTCTCTAACTTGGTTTTTTTAATCTTTTTCCCACAAGGCACCAAATTTTGGTTTTGAACTGTGTATATTTTCTGTTAAAACGTGATGTTTTCCTTGTGTCTTCCTAACACTGAATGTAGCATGATTTGTGCATGGGGTGTTTCAGTATGCTAATACTGTTACTGCCTTTTAACTGGTGCAGTTTTACAAAGAAGTCTATATGTGTATTATTACCTTATTTCTTGAGGAAATATGTACTAGTAATTAAACAAAAGCAGTAATTTTAAAATATTGCTATATATGTAAGTTAATGCCATCAGGGAATCATGGACTGGTTTGGGTTGGAAGGGACCTTTAAAGGTCATCTAGTCCAACCCCCCTGCAATGAGCAGGGACATTTTCAACTAGATCAGGTTGCTCAGAGCCCCATCCAACCTGACCTTGAACACTCCTAATGATGGGGCAGTAGCTAAATGGGTGATTTCACTTATCCATGTTTGTAATAAAGTTATAATACTTACGGTAAAATTATGTACTTCAGAACCATAAGAAGAAAATGAAAATAAGGCAAACATTTGATACAGATTTAAAATTTTCAAGTATTGTAACTTTGACAAGTATTAGGTCAGAGAAAACTGCTGTAATCGTATTTAAAACTCGCTGTTTTTCATTTGCTGACACTTTGAGGTAAAATGCATAAGTCCCTTTCATGGACCTATAATATATTAAAGATATTTATTTTCTTAAAATGTAAATGTGCATGTTAATGACAAATGATTGGGAAATCTATTATGAAAACCTGTCTCTTGAATATGCAGTTTTGCCTCCAGTTTTGCATATGAATTTGACCCAGCTAAAAATGGTCCTGCACCTGGGCCCCTTCCTGTTGGCGAAAGTATTCTTGTTATCTTGGGACAGGGGTAAATGGGAGCCACCATCATGAGTTCACGTGCCACTTCAAACAGTCCGAATTTCCTTCTGAGCAGATCCAGCGTTTAATTTGTATTTGTTTCCAGGCCCAAGATCATGTGGATATTGGTCCTCTGGCCCTTACAGTGAGAATCCATTTTCCATTAACTGGACTTTGGTTGAAAAATATTGCATGTTTAACAAGGATCATAGAGCAGACTGGATCTCCAGTACACGGTGCTGTAGCAGAAAGAGAATGGGCTACGAGAGAGATTAGTAAGATTTTTGAGTCGCAAAAGCATTAAGTCAGTTTAAATCTATTGGTTAAGCTGCTCAAAACTGGTAATGCATTAATCTTGAGCTGTGGCGTGTGAGCACAGCCGTTGTTGGTGTGCATTAAGACATCTCCGTGATCACCTTGTGCTTAGCTCTTTTTCAGACTGAGCAGTAGCAGTCCCCTAAGTCTTACTTAAGGTGAAATATGCAGAAGATCCGTTAACGAAGCATACACAGCGACTTTCAGTAGCAGGTGTCTGGTTTTACCTGCTTTACGGATACCAGGACTATAAATTTGGGATGGCCGTGGCTGTCTCCTCCTTCTGCCATAGATCCATCCGTCCCAATTTGAACCTGGTTTGACCCTCCTTCGGCTGGTGGATCTGACTGACTTCCACCCCTGTAAGGACTGCAAAAGCCTCACTTGGTGGTGGCTGTGAATCTTAGCTTGACTAGTCCCATGCTGCTTCTGCACTTTTTTCATTTCAGGTTAGTGCAGTTAAAACCCCAAGTGAAAAGCACTGCTACGGTCTGCTTAACTGGTGTAAAGGTCTTCTAGTCCAGAATTGGCATGCCATTTAGAAATTCTTTTGACGATTATTTACTTCAATGGTTTTGAAAATGACAATGTTGTTTGTTTTTTTGTTTGTTTTTTTTCTCATTCTTTTTGAACCCTTGTTTTATATGTGTGTGTTTTTGTTTATTTTTCCTCTGCCTAGACCTGGTTAACCATTTCTGTGAACAGGTCCTCAATTTTTTACTTTGTCCCTACTTTCCTGTCGTAGCCCCATCTTCCCCTGGTGTCGACTCCGTACCCTTACAGCGCACAGGCAGTCAACACGGCACACAGAACGCAACAGCGACCTTCCAGAGGGCCAGCTATGCAGCCGGCCCAGCCTCCAATTACGCAGACCCCTACCGACAGCTGCAGTATTGTCCTTCTGTTGAATCACCATACAGCAAATCTGGGCCAGCCATCCCACCTGAAGGGACCTTGGCTAGGTCACCTTCCATTGATAGCATTCAGAAAGATCCCAGGTGGGTGAAACCTTCATTGTCTACTATTTCTTGTTCGTGCAGAGGTTTGTAATTGCGATTTGCTTTGTATGTTTCTGCTGTTGAATCTTAAAAAAAAAAAAAAAACAAAACCCAAACAAACCCCAAAAACCGACCAAATCAAAGCTGTGATTGTACATGAAAGATTCTGTTTGCGTAACAGCTTTGTCCTACTATTTTACCTTGGAAGACTCTCATGAGCTCTTCTGTGAAATGAAATGATAGGTGTGGTCTTGAATATGTGTTTACGTTTAGCCTGCTTTCAGTAGTGCCACCCCTCAAAAGCTTACAAAAAGTCATTTTCTCTGAAAATGGGAGGAGTGGTATGACTGTTTTGACTCTAACCATTGTGAATTGAATTTTCAAGTTGCTCCTTGGGCAGAAGTTGTTACAGTTGTTGGTTTGTCTGCAGTTAATATTCATAAAAGCTGCAGAAAAGGGTATTCTGGTATTGAACAATGAGAATGAACAGTGTGGAAGCAACACATAATCAGGCTTATGCTTCACCCTGTGTGTTGTGTGGGTTTCCAGTGCCAGTACCCGGAAGCAGAACCTGCTTTGCAGAAATGGTTGTTACTGTGCATGCCTTTTAAATGTATAGCACAACTTTTACTGTTGCTGTGAGGCATGACCATTCTCATATACTGAGGGAAGGTGCAAGGAGGAAACTTTATAGCCATACATACCCCAAGCAGGCAGGTGGATGAGAGAGAGTGAGTTTTCTGGCAAATGATGTGACTTCCATGCTAACAGCAATGGAAATGCTAACTGTAATCCTCAATGCACTTGATGATTTTGTTCAGTTTTCTAGTGGAAAAGAAAGCAAGTCTCTTCGGCACCTTAAGTTTAAACTTGTTGCAAGTGTTAATTTATACGAGGTTTTTCTATGGCAGATGGTGTGATTTATTTATTTATTTTTGCTATGTGTAATTTAATGATAGGAGAGCCCAAAAATTTGCCCCCAGCAAAAATGCTGGAGATATTTAAGCAACAATTTGAAGACTTCTTTTCCTGCACTAAAAAACAAATGTTCACAACGTGATCTCTCTACTCATTTAGCATTATAGCAGTTCTCTGTCTCTCCAGCGAGGAACACAACAGCAGCTAAATTTTCTGGCACATCAGAAGCATCACTGCTCGCAGCTACTTAAGCCATTGCAGAGTTTTACTTGTTGAGAAAACTATCGTCAACCTCTTTTTTTCCTTAGCTTTTGATATTCCACCAGAAATTTAAAAAAAAAAAAAAAAATCTGAATTCCTCCCCTTCTTCCCCCTGCCCCAGAGCAAACATTGGTAACCAGAGGGACACAGTCTTTTTCTGAAACCTTGGTATTTTGGTATACTTGTATTCCAGAATATAAAAGCCAATGAAGGAAAGAAAGCTTTGCTTTATAATTGTCTCATGTTCAAATGTAAAGAAAATTACGTTAGGAGTGCACTAAACCAGAGGAGAAATTACTGTAATCCATATGACGTGTTCTTAGGAGAAGCGTGATGATGTTGAAAGCACTATTCCCAACAGACAGGAAAGACATATTTACAGTATCTCCACAGGTCCTAGACATAATATCTTTTTAAGAAAAGGTTATCTCTATTTAGTTGCTCTTCTGTCACTTCACAGCTGTTATTCAGCTGCTGTATAGGGTATGTGCTTGTAAAAGATGATTTCCTTTTGCAAATTTTTCATTTGCCTGCTTTTTGATTCTTTCTGGTCTTGTGATACTATTTGTGTGTTCATGGGTATTGATTTCTGTAGGTAAAGCAGGAGCAAGCAGGCATCCAGGTATAAATTGAACTTGATAAACTCTTTAGAGGGGATCATTAAACATTATTGCTAATTGCGATTAGATGGATTGGGATTTTACACAAAACAACTTTTGTAGAAGAGGTTTGCATTACTCTTGATCTCATTCATTTGATCCATGGACTGTGTATGGCATCTCTTACTTAGTATTGCTGCCCTTACTCATTGGTTCAAATAATTCTTATAAAACGATGTCAGAAGCACCCCTAACTATGTTGTGCCTTAGTCTCCAGAAGCTGTAGTCCACTGTCCCCAGAAGCTATAGTCCACCTGGGCAGACTGGCTTGTGAAACTGTCTGTGGCCCACAGCAGCTGCTGATCATTCATGGAAAGGCACTGAAAAATTGGAAGGAGTTTGGAGAAAACTGGAGCAATCAATCAGGAGACTTTTAACATGTTGATTTCTACGGATAGACTACAAAAATGTGGATAAATGACAAGTGTGGAAAGGGAGGGACAGAAGACTCTCCAGATGCTTGAAAAAATATTATGGAAGGACAGAAATGATTTAGAGTAGCACATGGGAGGTATAATTAGATGTACTGGCTTTAATTAGGAAAAGGAAAGCATGGCCCAAGTACAAAAAAGACTTTTAATGGCTGTTTTAAGTTGCATTGTATTCCCCAAAGGGTTATCATTTATACATTACAGAGCAAGAAAAAAATAGAGATCTTGGTCAGCGGATGGACTTTGTCAACTGATAAGACTCCTTACAGACCTATTGCTGCTTTGGTTGGCTGCGGTTTTTTGTGACCGACATGAATCATGGAGGGGAATAGCAGGCATCATTTTCAGACCCTGAGCCTACCTGTCCAACCAGATGTCCAAACAGAGGCTCACTGGCAGAGGAAAAACTGCAAGACAAAAGCATACTAATTGCAGGCTTTCGATTAGCGTTCACTATATGTCACTGAGTTCAAGATGAGAAACAGATACCCAGAAGAGAATGTACTCATCCTAATAAGCAATTAGAGTTCCTAAAACTGAACATTATTTTCTGGAATCTTCAATTCAGGCGGAATTTCCATCTGAAGTCCCAGAAAAATGGTTGGCAGGCACTGATGTGGTTGACAATTTTTTTCCATTGTTTTCACCATGTAGTTTGGATTACTAATACTCCAGTTTTACATACGTATTCTGAGCTGACATTTGGCAAATGAAATTTTAGCTCAACATCTGTTCTGCATCATTCAGCTGTCATAAAATGCAGTTTAATGTTTGTTAACTTAAAGTTTAGGACAAAAACTAGTTTTAAGAAGTATCAAGATATTTATTATTGAGTTTGTGGTAGGAGATAATTTTTAATTTATGCAGGCAGACTGCTAGCTGATACGAGCTCATATAACAGGTAGTTAAAAACTATATACATCTATACTGGCAGAGAGTCTGAGGCTTTCTTATTTAAAAAGGAAATAAGCCTCTTATCACCTGTCAGAAATAAAACTTAAGTTCTGCGTATGGAAAATGAAAAAGTTGAATATCAAAGATAATTTACAGGTTGATTCTTTAGAGCATTCTCTTATGTTTGCTTCTCTTCTTTTTTTGACATGAAGTATGCAGTAGGACTGTGATATAAACTGTTTCATGCCATAATCTCTAGTATGAAAAAGTAGCATAGGGACGGAAGGAAAGCATACAATATTTATTTTCTAGTTAGTGTCTTGCTTTTGGTTCCTACTGAACTGGGAATGAGAGAAGTCATGAGTATTTTCAAGTATCAGAAATATATGTTCATGTGAGATTTTTCCAGTCTGTTTTCATTTAAGAAAGATTAATCTGTCTCTTGGCACCAACAAATTATCTAAGGTTAGTCTACTCCTGGACTTTAGGGGAACTGGAGAGCCCTAGAAAGAGAAATGCCGGTATCCAATTGTCAGTCTGTGTGCCTTCCAATTTTTACTCCAAAATACGAACCTGACAAATGTGTGTAAATTACTTTAATTTTTGAGTTTTTAACCTATTAAGAAACCATGTACATGTACCACTGCTGATAAATCACACTTGCTGCATAACAGATAAAAAATACATAATTTTCACATCATTCCGTTTAAACACATACCCATGAAGTTTTGTAGTAACAGTGGGTTTGCTTCTTCATGGACTCACTGTGTCTGGTTTGATGGGTTGAGTCAACACATTTCCTTCATTGTTTTGTGATATCTCTTCTTATCTGCTTTTGTTTACATGCCTGTATACACATATCTTCTCCTGCAAAGAAGCTGGCAAGAAGCTGAGTTAACAGCAAGAATTATGTGGAATACACTCCATTAAGGCTATCAAAATGAATTTCAGAGTTCAAATGTCCATTTTCATATTGCATTGAATTATATTGATCTACACTTAAAATTTTCCTTTATGGCATCCCCTTTCCCAAGATATGTGTTTCAGAACACTTAAAACTATACAGAAGAAATGGGGTAATTTGGTGAATGAAGCTGTAAAGGGTTCATTCTTTATTATAGAGCAGACTACAATAATGGTTGGGCTCTTGTTTAAAAAAAATAACCAAAAAACAAGGCAACACAAAGCCACTAGCAGTAGAATCACATTCCAACTTTACAGGAAAACAAACATTTTAAAACCGGCTATCTCATAGTTGTTCTCACCTCAAGATCTGTCTGGGTATAGGTCAACATAGAAACAGAGTTTTCCAGGTATTGCATGATTTAACTGTAATACCCTGAGACGTTTCTGCTCTGTTCTGTGCTTTCAGAGTCAACCTTCCATTTCATTACCTCTGCTGGCCTTAATTTCCTCCTAAGCAGAAGATGACGGTTCTGTCTGTCTATCTTCTGAACTTTTAAATTGGCTTGCTTTCCACTTATGAAAGGAAATAAATTAGATCAGAACATTTTCTATGGACTGTAAGTTTCAAAACCCATCTTGCGTTTTTTTCTGGTGGTCTCTTCCCCCGCCCCCCCAAAAAAATATGCTGTTTTCAAAATGCAAGCTAGAGAGCTTTCTTTTTCTGTAGGCAAATTGATAGAAGTAAAATAAACTCTAGGTAAATTTCTGTGCTCTGGTAAAACTGCTTGTGAGATTAGCACACAGAGTTTGGAACACAGCCTGTTAAAAGAAGTGTTTCTGCAGGAGTCTTCACGACGTATTTAATCTCACTTTGTTCCAAGGATTGTCTCAGTGTTAATAGTGTTAGCCTACTGTAAATCTGAATCGCAGCCAGGCACTCGAACAGTGTAACAATGTAAGAAAATAACAGTGTAAACCTGCATGCGTGGGAAATTGGACATCTTGGTGGGAACGTGTCTGGTAGCTTCTTTGGGAAGGGTTGTCACCTTCAGAAAGAAGCTCCTGGTGGGTTACAAGGGCTTGCTGTGACTACAGTACAGCTGGTGGCAACACTGTGCAGCACTGCTGTGATCAGTCTTCAGATGTGGGCTTGGGTTTTCAGAATCCAGAGGGCTGGTGGTGGTGGTGGGTCTCTGGCATAACTCTAACCTAAGAGATAAAAGATAGGAGTTCATATTCCCGGTCTGGATGAGACAGAACAGGGCTTGCAGACATACCTCCCCACTTTTATATGTCACAGTGTGTGATAGGCAGCTCTCCTTTTTACTCAGTACTTTACCCTTATCTGAAATTAAAGGTAAGGGTGGGGCAGGGTGGAGAAGCCATGGGAAACGTACTTCTGGTGGATCTGAGCATGTAAATGTTTGGCAATGTAGGCTTACCTGCAGAAGTAAATGGTTCAACTTCCTAGGTCCTACTAACACCCTGCTAAGAATCTTTTGCATCGAATTTACATGAGCCATGCCCATTGTATTGGTAGAACCAAGCGGATGGTGTTTGAGAGTGCTCATTTTGTAACTCTGTGTTCAAGTGTATCTTTCGTTCAGCAAGGAAATAACCTGGTTTGTTTTCCCTACATAAAAATTGTACAGTCTCTCAATGTACACTCGTCTGAGTATGAAAAACTGACCCTAAAAGAAAATAAAATGGAAGAGTCTAACCAGCACAAAAATACACCTAATTCAAGAATAGCAAGTCTGGAGCAAATTGCAATTCCTCACACAGATCCTTTCTACGTAGAAGACATTAATTTTTACTTTGTGCACAAAATAGTTTTGAGAAAACATTGCAGATACGATAAAATAAAGAGCAACCTGTTTCCCTTTCCTGCTGTAGGTAACTAAGGATGAAGCCTACTTCCTTAAAATAGGTGAGGTGGGAATCCATAGACTATCCTACAATCTGTTAATTTGGAATTACAGGAGATTTACTTAGCTGGAAACCTTGGCTGAAATGGACTTTCCTAGAGAATAAACGAGGAGGTAACTGGTCCATGCAAGTGTCAATTTTGGGAGAGGTAGAGGAGTGGTACCTAGAACTTGGAAAACTTATTTTTGTGTGTATTTGAGTACATTGCTGTATATGCCAACAGTTTCTGTCTGTCCACTGTCCATCAAGGTGGTTTTTAAAGGGCTGGGGAGGCACTGGACGTAGATGAAGTCAATTCACAGTGCAGCAGATGCAGTTCAGTATGCACAAAAGCATCCACCTGTATTTGCTATTTTTTTCTCTTTAGAATTTGCCCCATGTTGTTTAGCAACCTCCTTTCTCTGGGAGAAATGCTTGAGGGGGAAAAATACCAAAACAAAACAAAAAACCAAAACCCACAACCAAAACTGAAGTGTACTCTACAGGAATAAAGCGTCTGTGCTTTTAGCTCACGAAGCACTAGTACCCGCTTTCTGTCCTCTATGACTAGTACCATTTTATTGACAGTGCAGAAGGCCACTCCATTTTGTTGCTATCCTATCTTTAAAGAAATCTGATCCCATTATTAACAAACCTGCCCTAGTGTAATCCCAGAACATCACAATTTCAGTGTATCACAGTAACGCAGGCGGTGTTGGTCCATGTAGTTTGAATAATGAGTCTGTCCAGAAGTGCTTACAGTTCCTAAGCCATTAGCAGAGTAGAACAGGTTATATGTAGCCATTTTCTCTGGTAGGTTATTTATGCAGTATACAGGGTATAATTTTGAGAGAGATGATGCCTCGTTTCTTGTTTTGATCTGAAAGTTTGGCTCTAATAATCCTCTCCCTCCACCAGAAGGTAATTCCTTTCCTTTATGCTGGAACGAGAGAAGTGAAAGGCCACTTATGTACTTATCAATGATATGGGTCATTCAGGAGGACAGTGGCAGGAGTTCTACGTAGTGTTGGTAAATGCACATCTAATAACTGGGGCAGAGACGAGACTGATGACTCCTTTTTGGACAATGTTATTCTTTATTCCCTCCCCATTTGAAGAACAGCAACAAAGCCCTTTCCACTGTTTCTTTTTTGATCTTGCCTATTTTAATGGCTTTGTTCATGCAGGAAGAAGCAGGTGGACAGTGTACCTCATCCTTATACTGTCCATAGCTCATTTCTGGTTCTTGAACAGCATAATTGAGCTTCTAATGGTGAATATACATCTCAAAGCAGTTTCTGCCTTTGTTTGCCACACGTTTTGCTCAGTACCCTGTGGCTCATTTGCAAACTTTGACAGATGCAAGATCTGCGTGGTGCCTTTCTGTGATGACAGTCTGTAAGAGCCAGAAAATATTGTAAGTATATTTTCCAACCAGACACTAAAAACATGGGGAAGAACCATACTTTCAGGCTTTACAGGGCTCCTGTAAGCTGTTACAATCTCCTGGCAAGATAAAACACATAAGCAGCTTCTCAGTAGTAACTCTTGGACATCTCATCAGCCAAATGGATAGTAACGATCTTACTGTTTACAGGGATGTTAAGAGTAAGTCAAATTTTGAAGGTGCTTCAAAGGATAATCTTACTCTTACTTCCATGGGAAACATGATGGGAGGGAGGGAAGGGAAATGTATTAGGTGGAGATGAATATGAAAATTTTCAAGAAGCTTGCTAAAATCAGGACACATAGTCTCAAATTTTCTTGTTAAAAAAAGCAACTGAAAATCGTCCTCAACACTCAGACATAATTTGCTGTGCAGAGGTTGTTAGTTTCTGAAGCTGGACCTCAGTATAATGTTGCACAACTATTTTATAAGCAGGAAACAAAAGCCAACTAATTTTGTAGCCATTGTACAAAATGTGTTATTGAAAGTGCAGATTTCCGTAAGAGAATACGACCAAGAGTTTGCTGAAATAATGTTTCTAGTGTAGAGTTTAGCTAAAAATAATGAAGGGAAAGAAGGATCAACAATGTTTATTAGTTTCTAGCTATAACTTTATAGTTTTTATAAATTAAGAGCCTGTCTTTAAGAATCCTAGCTTTATGTAGATTAACTGTGTTAGATGGGAATAGACCTATCTCTGCCAGCTCACTCAAGATCAGAGCCTGATGTGAAGTCCAGCCCCATGCCTTTCTCCAATGCATCGCTCTTCTTCTGGTGATCTCAGTCACCTTCACTTGGATCTTTCTTTCTAACCCCGCTCCACTGCCCCACTCCAGGAGCTCAATGAAGAAGTGAGGTTCAGAGGTGCATTACAGTTCTTAGCATTAAGCAAGTGGTTTCCTAGGAAGCAAAAGCCACCACTGATCCCATAGAAGTCCTACAGCCATTGTTGCCAGGGAAACTCCTAGTCTCTAGACTTATTGTTGTTTTTTATTTTTAAGCCACTGCAGCAACAGTGGAATCACTTGCTGTTTAACATGCCACCCACCTCTAATAATTTGAGGGTCATGTTTATCCTCACCAAGCGACAAAGTGGAGGAATCTGGATAGTCGAAGACCTGGAAAGAAATAGAAAGGTTTTCTTAGCCCAAAGGATGACGGAGTGAAACCTCTATGTTTCTTTGACATGCCAAAGCTAAAAATATGGAGAAGTAAGGCACTTGTGAGGAAAGGAGGAGCTGTACAAGCTCTGTCTCAAGGTAAAACAAATAGTTTAATTCAGGAAATGCGCAAAAGCTACACAAGTTTAGAGAATAAAGTAATTGAATTTAGTTTTTTACTCTTTAAAAATCATTTGACGTCAGCTTCGTAATCCTTTTGTTTCCATACCAGGACGTGATATATTTGGTTTACATACTACGTTTCAAAGGGGAGAGATGGTTTTTGTTTTTATGCTCTTTGATGCTGTGTTCTCCCTTGCACCTGCCTGAATTTGAGCATCTTGAATATAAAAACTTAGTTTGCAAGTTTGGCCCTGTTAGGTGATAAGGCTAAAGAAAAGTGATCGTGTGTGCATACGTAGGTGGAAGTGGGAGGAATGAATACCGACAACGGAGGTGTAAAATGGTTTCTTAGTTAATGCAACTCCCTTACCTTCCTGTTAGTCAGGATCATGTCAGGTTTCTGTGTTACCCTCTCTCAGAAGCTGTGCTGATCAGTCAGCCTCACTTGTTTCAGCTCTTGTTACTAGTATGAGAAGTGGTCCCTCTTCTTGACTCCCTGGAAAGATTCAGAAATTAAATTTCCTGTAGCTGTTTTTTATGCCATTTCCATGTCCTTAAAATATTCATGCTTGGTAACTTCTCTCAAACCACTGCAAACTAGTGCAGTGTTTGCAGTTCCATAATCCTGGCTATCTCCTTACAGAAACACCAATATGATTTCTGCCTCCAAAAATCAGCAAGGTTATTTCCACAACAGTTTTGCAGCGTGATGTTCTCCTATTTTTGATGTATAGATGATTG
This sequence comes from Burhinus bistriatus, assembly GCA_013397275.1. Classification (NCBI taxonomy): domain Eukaryota; kingdom Metazoa; phylum Chordata; class Aves; order Charadriiformes; family Burhinidae; genus Burhinus; species Burhinus bistriatus. Next base: position 333,466 of record VYXH01010550.1, read on the forward strand.
AAGTGCAGAATATCATGAGACCTTCATGTATCAGTTTCGGGCAGAGTAAAGAACTGACCTTAAATCACTTGGGTAAGAACAATGCGGGGGGGGGAGGGGAGTTATTTCATTTCTTAACATGTCTCAAAGAAGAAGCAGGAAGGTGTTCCAGCTGTGGATTCCTCTGGCCTAAGGCTCAAAATGGTGTGTAAGATGTTAGGTATAATGTTCATGACCTGGTATTTTCCCACTAGCGAGGCACTGAGGTGGGTGGAAAATTACCACGATACTTTACCTTGACCACAAGGTGACATGGGGGCAGCCTGTGACCACAGTGTTGGTTAGCGTGCTCTTTGGAGGGGACCTGCCCATGGGACTGACTGTGTGGGGACATGGTGCTGACTGGAGATCTACTGATCCCGTGCCCCTTGTATTAAGGGCAGAACAGTGCCACGTGTGCAGCTGAGGGTCACCAGACGTGGGTGGTGACAGGGTGGGATGGTCTAGCGTGCCAGCAGCAGAGGCTGGAGCTGCTGCTGTGTTGCAAGGAGGACCCGAAGGAACAGTGGCGCTGAAGCCCAGGAGAATGTGCTAGGACTCCAGGCAGAGGGTGAGCCTGAAGCAACCTACAGGTCTTTGTTTTGTTTGGACTTGATGCTTTCCTGGTGGCTGAACCGTATTACTGCCGTCTGTTTTCAATGCAGTGAGCTGCGTATCTCTGAAATGTGAGTGCGCAGTTAGTTTTCTGCTTGCAGAGAGTCAAGGTGTCTGGGCCTACTCACAGCTGGTATTTTGCTGTCAATAAGGTTTGCCTTAGTGTAAGACATGCAATATTTGAACTATTTTAGTCCGTTGTAATCCACATCCAGTGGTTCACAGATTAAGCTGCCTTTGTTGTTTGGTGACGTGATCATGCAATTACATAGGTGTTTGTATCACCCGACCTAAATTTATGGTCTGGAATGGCCTTAAAATGGACGGCAATTTTTTTTTTCCCCCCCCTGCAGGAAGTTGGCTTTTGTAACGGGTTACCCTTTTTATGCCTTTTTGAGTTTTCTGTATAGTTCTGTGATTCCTTCCAGTAGCTTTTAATAGGGAAGGCTTGACATTTTCCTGCTTCCGAGTAGTTGTCAAATGTCTTGTAAAACTCTGGCTGCACACAAATTGGTGCACAGAGGATCCTTTAGATGTTTTGATGTTTGATAGCTTTTTCAGGAAAAAAAAATGGGAGAAGAGGTTTGATTTCTCCTGTGGCTTTACCATCCTAGCTGAGAATGGAGTTTGGTATGGATAGCCAAATCACAAAACCTCAGTTTAGGCAAAGCTTTTCCTCTCGTGTATGTAGAGATTCTTTTAAATACATAAAATCTTCTCTGAGATGAAATCTTCTTTGCATAGTCTTCTCTAGTGGATGTTTTGTTCCATTTGTGAGCAGCTACATTTTTTTTAATGAAATTTTATCCTAAACTGTAAAGGTTTTATCTGCAGCTGCTAAGGGATAACAGATCCTGTCAGCCGCTGCATTTTCTGTGGCACCTCTCCAGCAACCATCTGTTACCTTTCTGCTTCTGCACGATTTACAAGCCAGAATCTCCCCTCCTAGGAAAAAAAACAAAACAAAACAAAACAAAAAAAAAAAAA
>VYXH01010550.1:335145-461135 GCA_013397275.1 Burhinus bistriatus
AAAAAAAAAACCAATGACAGAGAAGTGCTGCATAAAACCTTCTTTCTGAAGTATGTAAGATTATGTATGCTATTTCAGTAAAAATGGGGGTCCAGTTCTTGGGTCTGATAAGAGAGACTTCAGAGCAGTTTGATTATGCTGTATAGGAAGAAGGAGGCTGCCTTTTCACAGGAGAAACTTCCTAAATGAAATTTCCTCATTGACAAATGTGCACATGTGACTTTCACAGAGAAATTCAAGAGCTGATGTCTCAAAATGCACACCTCTCCACCTTTTCCTTTCCGATTATGGGTTCTCGCTGATTCAGTTCTCAAGTCAGCTAGGTGGAAACGCTTTCATTGAGGAGCCTGTTTATCACCCTCTATATGCTTGTAATCATATTGGTTGTACACACAGGTACAGTGAAACTGAGCCTAATAGTTCCTAATCCCCAGCAGGTTTACTACTAGGCCAGATTTGCCTCATAATAATAAAGCAAACAGCTTCTCAGGATGATTTGAAATGTGAATGCAGAAGCCTTATTCTTGTTCTGTTACATATTCATTGACATAAAGCTGTCTGATACTGAACTTACATCTACTTTTGTTTTGCTATTTTATTTTAAAATCAGAATTTGGCTTAGATTTTGCTCTTTAGTCGCATTAAACATGACTTAGTTTTACTTAGTTTCACTGAAGTATTTGTGTTGTGGTTTTGGGGTGGGGTTTTTTTGTTGGGTTTTTTTTTTTCAATTAGCAATAAGAATTGGATAGGAGTCATCAGCTCCTCAACTGTTTTTCAAGAATCCGTGATGAGGAGAAGTCTGCATTTCATTCACTAAAAGGAAAAAAAAGTGTTTTGGAAGGGTGAAAGGAAGAACGGATGGAGCTGGTTTCCTTCAGAAGAGTGCTTATGGGGGAAAAAAATGAGAAAAACAATCTCTGCATCAATCTCTCTTAAATTTATTTCAAAGCATTATTTATATTGCCTCTGTACAATTAAGAATGGAATGGATGGCAGAGGAATGATAGAGCTGGTAGGTGACAGCTGAAACATGCAGAATAGTGAAGGTAGCCTGTCATGCTTGTGTTGACAATTTCAGTGTAGCCTGAAGGATAATGAAATGCACAAAATCATTTTCAGAAACATTTTAAAATAAACTAGTTATGAGCTCACTTCTCTAACATTTTAAACTTCTTTGGAAAATGGAATTCTCTGCACATGGTATTGATTTAGTTCCTTGGTATCACAGGCTTCTTGGGAAAGCTAAGCTCATGGCGCTCCTGGTTGTGCTCAATATAAGCAATATAAGCTAAATCTTGCAGACTCTTCAAAGAGGAAATGCCATTTACTTGGTAACATAACTTCAAATGGAAGTAAATGCAACCATACAAAGAAACTTCTAAAAGGAAATTTGACAGTGAGTTTTGATCAACAATGGTTAAGAGGCAAATTTTGATTTTTGGAGCCCTCTTAGTTTTCATAAGAAAATTAAGAAGGTAAAACTTTCATATGACATTGTATTAGATTAAGATGAAAACTAGTGAATTTCAGAAATTCAGTGACAGTAGTTTGAGGTTCTACATTTGTTCTCTGTACAGGCAGAGGCTGGGGTTTTAGCAATACATTTTTTCTCCACTTTGTGAAACTGCCTATGTAGCGGGAAAAATGTTTAAAAGGCACTGTTGTCAGGTTCACTAAATATGTGCAATGAGAAATTAACAGAGAAAACTTTCTCAGCCTATTTCCTCTAAAAAGCTCCTGTAGTTTCCCTGTACCTCTGTTAAATGCAGCAGCTGAGTCTCTCAGCCTATTCACAACAGCTAGAAGCAGTTCAGGGTTTGTTGGATTTTTATTTTTTTTTTCCCCCTACTTTCAGACAGGTAGAACTGCTTGATTCAAACAAGAAAATAACATTTCTTGCATAGTCTATTAAAATAACTATCACTCAAATGTTAAGATGTCAATGTAAGAAGAGAAGTATTTTCTACTGCCAGCATCACTCTAGAGTAAGGATTTTGTTTCAACCTGGATGTCATGGATCCAGCTTTAAAATTTTAATTAAACCTATATAGAAACATGTTTTAAATTTTTCTAGTAAGACTGGAGTTTGAACTCATTTCTCAGTGGTAAAAAAGAAAAGCAAATAAACTTTTAGTAGAGTGAGTAGTAGTTTTTATATGCTGGCATTTGGTTTTGGTTAGTAACTACAGAAAAATAATAATGATCTTTTGAAATAAAAGCCAGAATAAAGAATGGAAACTACAGTAAATGTAGCTTTTGAGTTTTCTGGGAATTCAAAGATCTATTGAGTGCTTAGAAAGCTCAGAGGGAAGAGAGATGGCTGCTTTCAGCTGAGTGTTGTAGTATTGGAAAAAAAAAAACCAAAAAACCAACAGATCTCTGATCTTTGTTTCTTTTACCTCAGGGTAGGAACATTTTGGGAAAGAACACTTGCTTCCTCATTCTCCCCACATCCATGTAAAATTTAGGCTTTGTAACACTGAATTCTCTTAGGATTTCATTGAAAAGGAGACTGGTGTGAAGATTTATGTATTTCTCTCAATATATATGCACATGACAGTGTGTATATGATGCAGAGGTGATGCAACTCCTGTGAGAAGATGCAGCTTGGAATGGAAGTTATGGAAAGTGCTTGGTGAATTACCAGCCTGTGTTACTTTTTAATATGTAAAACAAAGGTAAAAACATGGATTTGTGCTGCTGTTTCAGCACATCTTGCTAGTATTTAAATGGTCCAGTGGTTTAGTTTTGCTGTACATGCATAAAATTGCTGTACGTTACATAAAATTGCACATCCCTGTTCCAAAAAGCTCATGTTCAAATTGAAATGAAATGCAGAAAGGTGGACTGATGAAGAACAAGAGAAAGTAGAAAGGAAGGCAGGGTTAAAAATAAAAGCAGTTAAATTGTTTAATTATGTCAGTAGATTTACTTCTCTGAATCAGTTAAAAGCTTTTATTCTTCTCAACAAATAATTACTGGTATCCCAGACTGCTTTTGATGTAGTCACATTTTACTGTTATTCTGGTAAGCGTGTCTTAGTAGAGAAAATCCAAGGGTTAAGAAAGGGGGTAGTTTCTTTCTGGCTAGGTCAGCTGTGAAAGCCTGCAGGAAGGATGCCGTGTGAAAACTGCAAAAGTCTTTTTTGGAAGATGTGGACAAATATGTGCTCAAGGTTGGTGTTATAAAAGCATTTCGAAGAGTGCAGCAAAGGGCAGCACTATGAAGTCCTTGGACATCTATGAAAACTATGTGGAAAATGTAGCCAACTATACTCAACAATCTCATGCTGTCATCTTGTAAAAATCAAAACTCCTGTGAAAGCTTGGTTGCTGGAATAACAAAAAAACATGTCTTTCAAATAGGCTAACAATCTAAATACTCAAGTATTAGGTCTAGTTAACTAACTTGGAAAAACAAAAAATATCTGTTTTCTTCACCACTCCACACTTAGCATTTGCTAAGTTTAGCTTACTGTGTATATATGTATAAATACATGTTTGTGTATATATGTATGCATATAGTATTAAGTAGGGCTTTTAGGCTGAGCACAGGTTGGCCATGGAATGTCTCAGAAAGAAGAAACATGGAGCACAGGATTTTCTACAGTGACAGGACACTGGAAGACCTCCTGTCTCTACCCAGCCTACAACCTCTATGCAGTTTGTAGGAACTTCAGTCTTTGTGTATATAGTATAAATACAAACTATAAATATACATACATATACAAAAAATTATATATAGGATGTATACATATATAGAATCCATAATCCATGTATACATGGCATGGGGCTGTATGCTGTTAGCTTGTGTGTTCAGGTGGGGATATGGGGCACAGGAGCAGGGTGTGAGGTGGTGGTTTGTTTTGTTTAGTTTTTTTTCTGGTCAAAGGCATGTCAGATTACTTTGTTTTATGAGAAGCAGTAGGGTAGGTACAGTCTGAGTGGAGCCTCCTTGCCAATACAGCTGGCTGCCGCTGAAATTCATTGTGTAGGTGGTGATAAGCACTTGGCCTGATGTAGACCCCAGCTTCTCTAGCACTTCTCACACAGAAGCATCATGTTCAAAGGACATGGTCTTTCCAGTGTCATCTTCAGAAAGGATATATGGTTTTTATTTGTGTTCTCTACTTCAGGTAGAGCCATTGTCCTTATGGTCTTTGTACCGGTCAGTCCAAAGTATCTTCTCTATCTGCTTTGAAATTACGAGCTCATGAACTGTGAGTTTTACATACCCAAATTCAATTGCAGTGGTTGTTTTTATTGATGCTATTGGGATTTGCTTGTTTATAGAGTGGAAACTGCAGTATCATTTTAATTCAGTTATATTTGTGATATCCTTTGCTGACAGACATCTCAATGAATGGACATATTCATTTTCAGTATTTTAGTAGCAGGCAAGTTATGGAGAATTTCATGTTTTTTCCATGATTTCAAATACAGAGAAAGTATGGATGTTTTGTTTAAAACAAAAGTAATCTGAGTATTTAAAAAAGAATAGTTTTATTGCCCTGGTTCCACATTATTGAGTTGTAGCTTAATACTCTACCTCAGACACTACGTACACTAACATAAATCAACCAGACTGACATGTGCTGCACCAAATTACTTCTGCACGGACATTATATGAAGAATTGAAATATGTGATAAGGAATTGTAATTCTGAAGTGACAAGGACTGTTCTGACTTGGTTTATGTCAGCTGGTATGTCTGAGGAAGCCTGTCATCTTATTAGGGGTGTGATATTTGGAAGCTCTACCCCACTAGAGCCAATGTGTAAGATTGACGTTCTCTTTGTTACATGACTGAGTTTATGATAAAAAAGAAAGTAGCTTTCCAGTTCAAAAGAGGTAAGGGAGTAAACAGGTTTTGGTTTAGTCCTAACTAATTTGATTGCTAGGAGATGTTGCTCGTCTTGGAAGACCTGAACTTGCCTAACTTTAAAGAGTATTACCTTTTAAAGAGTAATAATACTCTTTGTGTTAAATACATATATGTATTGTATTAAATATTTCACAGATATGTGACCAAATCCTTCCTTGTGAAAGCAGCAGTTTACCGTATAGTACAGCAAAGTTACTGTTTTTCAAATGAGATTTAATTGTTGGCTGATACGGTACTGTTTTATTTTGGCTTTATTTTTGTGATTGAATTGAGCAGAACTATTTCTTCTTAAGGACAATTATCCCTGATTAGGGTTTTAATTTTGCTTTTTAGGGTTAAAATCCTTTCTGCTGAGGAGTAGTGGAATAATTTAAAATGATTGCATGTTGCATCACATTAAGAAGATGCTTCCTTCTTTTGGGTAGGAAGCAGACTCCCGACATGCTTAATGGAGAATTATGTTTTATAGCCTGTTAGAGAAGACTACTCTCCATGGATGCTCGAGAAATTAGGGGAAGCAATAAAAGCCAATTTTCTGGTTTTACTGGGTAATGCTGAGGAATCTCAAAAACCCTACAATAATACAAATCTAATAAGAATCAAGTGAAGAATCCCCCTCGTGTGTTACCCCACCTGCAAACCAAAGACTTTAGTTACTGAAGTCCTTAGAATAGATATTTTCTTCCTGTCATGTTCACTTGTTTGACACTTTAACTAGACATAGTTGGGTGATCTTTAACAAGTAACTAAAAATATGTAGGAGAGTGACAGATACAAAACTAGTATGAATTAAAATGGTCATAAGATTGACATGGAAATGTTTCTTCTAAATTTGTCAGAGGGAAGAGCAGCAAAATGCTTAAGATCTACAGTAAGGTAGACTGGCATGTGAACTCCAAGAGCAATATTCCCCGTTGTAAATTTTCTTCCTGCTGTTTTCATCCCAAGAGGTATTTCTGGCTCCTAGACTTCTGAACCCTTTAAATTTGAAGTATGACCTGCAGGACATGGAATTTTCTATCTAACGTTTGGGTGAACCATAGAATGCATGTGTCCTGCCAAATAACGCTTCCTTGGAATGGCAATGGGTGTCTGCCTTTATTTCCCCTTTCTTCTCATTTCTAGAGCCTCTAGTAATGTGCTGTGTGCCAGGGTGCACAGCCAGCTCTTCAGCCATGGTTTTCAACTCTCAAGCATTCTCTGCTTCGAGTGGGAATTCTATCCCCTTGCTTCACGCACAAACCTTTTTTTTCCCCATCACAAAGGGGGATGCAAAATTAATTTTCTTGGGATAACTACTAACTTCTGTGATGAAAGAGGATGAATTCAGAGCAGAATTTCATTGTGGCTACATAAAGTGCTGTGAATAGCTAGGACAGTGAAGTGAATTCTTATTTTCTTGCACGCAAGGAATGGTGTAAGAGGCAGTGTGACGATACTTTGGCTGTGAAGTGGAAGGCTTAATGCCTCATCATTCAGAATAACTCAGAGGGAAAATTACAACTTAAATTTGGTAGTGGAGGAGAGACACATACTTGCCGAGGGGCATATTTTTGCACACCAGTATGCCTATGCTATATCAGACTTTGGTGCCCATCTTGTTTATTATTTGAATTTTCCTTACTGGCAGTTTTCTAGCTGGCAGAGCCTGATGTTTTCAGGAACAGGTCTAACAGGGACAACCATGTTGGAGTTGGTAGAAGAAGCTGTGAGTGTTGACAGTAAGCTGCTGTTGAAAAATTATTTATGGATTAGTTAATGGTAGAAACCCTTTGTGTACATCAGACTTCTGGGAAACAACACTGGAAATGATGTCTGGATTTCATTTATCAAAGTTACTGGATGCTAATTATATAACTAAAAAACTTATCCTCATTTCACCTTAGAGTTTAGTAAGTGTAGGCATGTTATATTGATGATGAAGAGGCACACAAAACCTGATTATAACATGGCTGATGTTTGTTTTATAGGTAGGAAATAATTTTTTTCACATTGGGTTACTTGGGCTTTGAGCTAGCTGGGGGTGCTTAGGAGGTGATGCCTTTTTTTGCCTTCTTCCCTGCCCCTGTCTCCTCCACAAATTGTAATAAGACTGGAGCAGAATTGAAGAGACATGCAGTTTATGGTATGCCATATGGAATGCCATATGGGGGGAAAAAAAAAAAGCAGGGATCAGGAATCTTCTGTCATGGAAAACTAATGAATGTTTTCAGAATTAAGGCTGACCTGAAAGCAACGATTTGACGTTGCAGTTACTTTAGGTTATATCAAGCTGACCATCTCAGAAACTTTGGAAGTCCTGCGGAAGAATTCTACATGTCAGGAAAAAAAAACAACCAAGAACAAGGGATGAAGTCTGCCTTTCCCCATAGAATGGCACTCGCTGAGGGGTCTGAAGGTTCTCATTGCAAATGATTAGTAAAGTTGAAGATAATACAAAACCATGAATTAATAAAATATGGCATTTCTGAATGTTTGCTGGTTTAAACTTATTTTAATGTGTTCTGAGGTGAATTGTCTTTGCATCTTCATTCTGAACTTACAAAACAATTTAAATACTCTAAATGATTTCAAACAAATTTCAAATTGTTCTATATTTTGTCTTTTTATTTTTACATAGTCGAAGGAGTACATAGGTGCATTCAGTAAGGAATGTGCTCTTCTACAGCTTTTTATGACTAAAGGAGTCATACGATTGCATTTCAGTCTTTTGCTTTCTAAAATATTAAGCTGTACTTTCAAATACATTAATAAAGTTTTTGTTTACTAGAATTTGAGTGTAGAGAGTATCTGAGGAGTATCTGGAGTATAAATGCTGAGAGAAGGTTTCTCAATGCTTTCACATAGGATGGCTTTCTTCACAAGCTGATTCACTGTATAATTTCAACTTTGCTGTTTGTTTTGATGACAGTTTACACTTTTCTGTGAAGAAATAGCTACTAACTTGACAAGAAATTTCATGCACTGTCTGTTTGCCAAACTTTTGTTTCCAGTGTAGTAAATAAAACATAGTAGGCAAAATTAGGGAAGGCCCCCAAATTCTTACAGTTTCTGGCAATCAGATGTTCCTTTCCATGGAACCTGATTGGTTTGGGAGGGAGAAGTGATGCAGTAACAAACCACATCTGAGATGTCTTCAAAGGAAAAGTTGATCCCTGCTTGCAGTTACTTACATGAGTAATTCTTTTGATATCAAGTTGATCATATGGATTTAAAGGTTTTGAGAGTTTCGTGAGTAATTGGGATAGCAGAGCTAAGAATAAGCTACATAGTCAAAATCAGAGTTTCTTTTTGGTTTACATATTGCTGAGGAGCAGATATACTTTTACTAGTACGTCCCTATCAGAGCAACCTGTAGCAGTTGGAAATTAATGACTTTATGTGGTGTAATCGTTTACTTATTTAAACTGGTTCATAGCAATGTATTTAAATGAAGTTAAGTTACCCAGCTTTTTTAAAAGGGGATTAGATTGTATAAATGCCCAAGTATTTCACAGGTCTTGTGAGAAGAGGTTTCCTTTTTATTTACAAAATTTACATTTTATATTTGAACACTTGGTCGTAACTCATCTGTAACAGAAGGTATAGTATCTGATTCACAAGAAATGCTCTAGAATTTATTGGTCCACAGATATAAAACAGAATGGAAATTGTTTTCAACTCCTCTTTAAGTTCCTAGTGTTGAAGATGATGCCACTTTTCACTAAAGGTAAGCAGACAGTACTGTTACTGTTGCGATGCAGCATAAATAATATAATACGAACCCAAGGCAGGCAGCCTGGGTTTTGATAACAATGTGCAGAACTAAGATTGTTCTGCAAAGCAGTCCGAAAAATGAAGCTATCAGTTGCTGTCTCAGTGGGTAGGTGGGGCAGCTATAGCTGAAAGCTAGTTTGAGTTGTCAGCATAAACTCTAACTCATGCATACTCTGAAATTACTGAATTCTCCAATGAAAATTGTCATAGATTGTCAAGAAAATCTGTTTTCTGTGTGTGAAAGAAAGATACCTGTCTGGGACTTCCAGAGGACAGTGTTTGAATGCATGACTGCCTTTACAGAGTATATTGTTTCTAGCGTGGGTTGGTTCTGATTCTGCAAATTTTAGCAACCTTATTTTCCACTGTCATCTTCAGCAGAAGACTGATTGTACTAAGGGAAGTGATACACATATACGGGTGGATATGTAGTTGCATGTGTGTATATCGCAGAAACAGGCTTAACCTAGACGTCCAGGAAAGGCTGTGATGGAAAGCAATTACAGAGAAGGAAAAGGGGGGGATTAAAAAGGCCTGTGGCACCCCTCATCTTTTGCTTGTGCTGTCTAGAACAGAACTCAGCCTGTGGCATGTCACAGGATGGCCGTTGCGCTGCTGTGCAGCCCCAGCATATATCAGTCCAGTTTGGCTTGTGAAAAACAGTCATGATTTGGTTTGTAATAGTTTTTGTTTTGGTATTTCCCTGTTTCAGCCTTACCCATGAAACAAAACACCACGATTCTAATTGTTATAAACACTAATTTTTGATACAGATTAGTCTTATTTCCAGTACTTTGAGATAAGTCATGTTTTTTACATGATCCCTTTCATGTGTTCTTGCTAGTTATTCTACAGCCATGCTTGCAAAGTGTGATCTACATTGTTTTTATTGCCACCAGTTGCTTCAGGCCCAGTGATATTTACCTATTCTTCTTAATCCCCCTATCTGCTAATTGGAAAATTCCTTGGAAATTTCTTGAGGTAGTATTATCTTAACTCATTGTAACAGGTAGGAAGTCATATTACATCATACTTCTAGTTCATATACAGAACTTTGGCAGAGAGATGCCTCAGGATGAACTCATCCTCTAATTGTTGATAGTGTTTTGAGAAGTAGGTAAGGGGTTGACCTGCAGTATTTTGTCTGGGATTTATTTTCGTTGGTTGAAAGTGCCTTTTTCAAGGTTTTTGTGTTTGTTTGTCTGGGTTTTTTTTTATTTTTTAGATTGCTTGACAGAATTTGATTATAAACCATGTCTGCTTGGCATTAAGGTGGTTAAATACCTGCTTTATGCCTCCATAGGGGTTTGGGAATAGCGATACTGTCTTTTATACAGATGAGTTGTGAGTAGCCTTCCAAATTGTAGTTGCGTTGTTCAGCCATGCATGTTTATAAGATCATCTGGCAAAAAAGCAACTGTAGTGCTTATGAAATCTTGTTGCCCAGTTTCCACAAAAAAAACCCTATTGGGTTCATGCTATATACCTGTCCTTTTGGCCACAGGTTAAATGCAGACATGCAGGTAGTCTGTTGCTACTAAAAAAAATTCTAAGGGTGAAAAGGCGGAATACTGTGGTTTGAATTAAAAAAACAAACAAACAACAGCTTTAATTTTGTTCATGTTACAAGTTCTGATGTTTAAGAACATTTGCTATACAGGATGGGAATGCCATCTCATTTGAAAAGTAGCGACCATGACACTTACATGTGTGTCATACAGCACACTGAAAATTATCCATGAGAGTTGTAGTGTGCTAATTTCTTCTGGTACCCATACCTCCCTCTCCATACATTGAAAAAGATGCACTAGACTTCAGATCAAAAAAAAAAAAAAAGCGTTGGCTTACTTTTTCAAATTTATAATTGTCTTCATATTATTAAAGTGAAAATCCTGTGGGATACTAGAATTTATCAGGAACGACTGTTCCTTGGTGTCCATCTGGGCTTTTAGATGATAAAACAATGTACTCATTTTTTCTAACACTCTGATATTCTGGAGTACAGTGCAAGATCTGTATTAAAATCAGCTTCCCTAGGGGGCTTCCCCATCATCTGTCTCTTTACACCCTCCCACTAAAGTATCTTTTTGTACCCTGCTTACAGATTTTGCTTATATAAAATCCCAAAGGGAAAACGGCTTGTGTCGGTTCTGAGCGTTTCTTACCTTATATAGGTTAAAGTAGTTTATAAGCTTACAAAATGTAAATTATTTTTGTTATGCTACACAACATGGAAAGAAATAAATCTTCAAGGTTTTTAGACTGATAATGCTTAGGAAACTTGTTAGCTATGTGGCCTCCTGCCTGTTTATTACAAGATGTTACTAGGGAATGTATTTTAAGATTACTTCAGTTTTTCTAATACATTATTCTTAACAGAGTTTTATGTCTAGATTGCCTGTCTTGATTGCATAATTTCATAGCCGTGTAACTGATCTAAAAGATCCTGGCCACAGAAACCATTTTGTTGTAAGGAGAAAGGAACAGGTACAGCGCTACAGACGGAAGCATTACTCCAACAAAATCAGGGGAGGGAGTTCAGCCCTGACGCAAGTGAAACTGCCCGTAAGTCAGCACCGCCTGCTTCGTTTGCATGGGGACCCAGTAAGGTCCAAGTGACCTGGGGGCTCTGAACTACACTGGTAGGGTTGCACCCCCTTAGTCGCAATTGAAATACATGCCTGTCAGTCAGCTTTGACTGACATAATTGTTTCATCTCCAGACTTGAATTTGGGTGCATAATGTGGAAATTAGGTGGCATAATATCTCTTCACTTTTTACAACGGTTATTCTTCACTGAGAAGGAACAAGGGTAGCTGTGTGGTTGCCTCAAGCTGAGCTACAATGACACTGGGACCTCCTGTTCTAGGACAACCTCTCTTTCCTGCTTGACCAGCGGCTGTAAAGAATGTTAATGAATCAGTCGGAAGAGCTTCTCTGTGAGGATTCAGAATCTGAAGCAGAAAAGCTTTGCTACAATCACTCCTCAGCTTGTATACCCTCATTCTGCTCAGGGCAGATGATGTTGAGGGTTCATCATTACTTGACTGCTGTATAAACCTCTCGAGATAGCCGCTGTAGAGTTGAGGCAGTGTCTTTCAGCTTGGAGCTTAGGGAAGCAGAGTCGTCACTGACCAGACATTTTCTCAGGCCAGAGTCAAAACATCTTTTCAAGTCCATCACACTTTTCAGCAAAAAAATAAAAAAGACTCCTAGCCAAAATTCATATGTAGGCAGTGACAGAGTGGCAAAGAACATGACATCTTCCTGGAAAATCCTTCTCTGAAGGGCCTTCAGGATGGAATATTACTCTATTTATTCTCTGATTCTCTATCAGATGGTGAAAAGCAGTCAATCTGAGGATGCTGACAAACCCTTAGAAAATATAATGGATTATTAAAAAAGAGTTTGATTTTTCTGAGATCTGTAATCTTTGGAAGAGGGAGGAGGCATGAAAAGTGTGCTAAAGCATCTACCCTAAAATGTGACTTCCTTTTGCAAATATATATCTTGTCTTCCTTGATGAAAGTGACCACTTACATTTTAAAACATAATTCCGTATGCCAAACATTCTGGGGATGTTTTTGTCTCTAAAATTGCAATTATCCTAAAGATATCAAGAAGATTTAGCCAGATAAAATAGAAGAGTAGAATAATGGCATGATAAGATCTTTTGTTCAAAGCGCAGAGCAATCCTTGTCCCTGGGAGTCCTCCTGCTCTCAGAAATGCCACTGTCACTAAAGGGAAGAGCCTAGTCAGGAAATGCTGGACGTTGCAACTCGTTGAAGCCTAGGTTTGTTAAAGACTGTTAAGAATGAAGAAAAATTAAAGAAGTGAGTGCTCCAAAGCTAGTGCATTTTCTTCAAGTTTATTTTTCCACAGCCATAGTATCTGTTGTTTCAGGGATAGTTGAACTATCCATAACGTTTTTATACAAAGGCAGATGCTCCTGTGCTTCTATAGCTTAGTGAAGGAAGGATATTCCTGAACAAAGAGAAGATTATTTATCATTGAGTAAGAGATGATCCTGTCCTTGCAGGCTAATAGTCTGTCTGAAACAAGGGCACATCAGCAGCTACCTTAGGTAGCTAAATGCCCAGCTTCTGAACTTAAGGGGTAACTCTTCTGCAAAGGTGGTATCTCAGCCGATTATCTGCACTGAAGGTGCCATGCATTTTGGTTTTGGGTTTTTTTATTCATCTCTAGAGAGGTGACAAGAAATACTAGTTTACCTTTATGTAGTCTCCCCTTAGCTGATAGAAACGTTACAGATCAGCTACTAGGAAAATGTTCGGGGCTCTAATTCTTTTCCTTTACTCATTTACATGTGTGCATGCATACAAACACATATGTGAGAAAAAGGTGAGGAATGCAGAGCTTGCTTGAGAGATTGATCCAGCTCATGAGGAAGCTTTAGCATCTCTTGCTAGCACAGTCTACTATAAAGGTCAGCTGATGCCAGGGGCCTGGTAGAATATTATTTGCATATTCACATCAGACCACACCATTAGCAATTTCTTTGCTTTTCCTGTAAAGATTGTTGTTGTTGATACTGAATATCAGTATGCATAAGCTGGACCTTTGTTTGCAGTCAGATACAGTTTCAGGATTCATAATTTCCTAAAGCAACATCCTCAGTAGTCTTGCAAGAAATTATTTTAAATCTTTTTTACATATTGATGCTTATAATAAATTGAAATGAGACTTCTACGGTATCCTGTTACGAGAAAGCGACAGAGATATAGAATCTTTCTAAGAAAGGTCTTGACCATACAACAGTCTCTTTAAAGACTGGAGACAGATATCTGTATGCTAATATTATCTACACAACTACATGCAAAAGCAGCATTTGCAGCTTATTTACACTTACAGGCATGGCACTATTCATATAAAGATAAATAAGGAAGAAGCAATCTTGAGAGCAGCATAAGCTTGTATGGGGGAGGGCTATTCTTGAGGTATTAAGCTTGATTCTCTTCAGAAGGATTTGTTGATGTGCATCGCCGTGCTTGATGTGCATATGCTGTGTCTGGTTGTGAGGTTTGCTTGGGGTATGTGCACTGTAGACCAGTCCGTCAGTGAAAGGAGAAGAAGGGAAACTGGTTTAGGACTTCTTTCCTCTTGGAGAAGATAGAGGGTGTGACGCAGCTACGTGGTCCTAAGAATAAGACTGAATTGCCTGAGGTCTTTGTAAAGACTGTGGAGGTGGACTGAAAGTGAGAATCTTGGACAATTACTATGATCAGTGTTCAGAGTGGATGTAATCAGGTACCATGGACACTTAAAAAATGTCATTTGGTTTGATGCAGGCCGTTTCTTTTGAATAATAATTTTTAAACCACATAAAAATTTGTATTAATAACTTGCGCTTAAAAAAATGGTGCATGATATTTTGTTATTCTTCTTCACCTTTCACCAGGAATGTCTTCCTACAGGCATTTGTTTTGACTGGCAAAAGTTACAACTGTAACCAGAGGAGAGCATCATCATGCTCTGCCAGGCTTTGAATTTAGTAATGCTGATGTTAAAATCAGTTGCCACTTAAGAGCCGAGAGAGAAGCCAACTTAGAGACCCTTTTCAAGACAAGATACTGCTAATGAAACTACATCTAAAAAGTGCACAATTAAATATTGTGCTAACTTCCCTATTTGTAGCAGGACCTTGCACTTTTACGCATCTGTTCTTATTTAATAAAGATTGTCTTCATTAGACTTCAAATGTGTGTATACTGCATGATTTGCCTTTATCATAGGGTGCAAGGGCAGCTGAGATTATAAGAACTGGTGTAAAGTAACAGTACCCAAAGCAGTACTGTTAATGTGGATATATGTCCATCTGTTACACAGTGGCTTCTTAAATTATACTTTTATACCACTATTAAACATGCAAGAGAGATTATTTCCCCCCCCCTCCTCTCAAACTGCTGTTGACTTCTATCTGAGATTTTAAATGGGGTCTGTACACTTGTAGCATTCTGAAAGAGGAAGCAGCGTAACATCAGCATTAGTTAGATCAAAGGTTGATTGAGCCCTGTATCCCCTCTGACAGAAGCCAACACTAAGATGCCTGGGGAAGAGGACAGAGCAAGCTTGCTGCTGTTATGCACTTCCCACCAAGTATCGTAAGCCAGGAACCCGGCAGCTTTACACTTAGTACTCCTTTATGAACTTGTCATTCCTGAACGTGCCTAATCTGTCTTTGAACACGTGAGCTTTAGTATCCATCATGTGGCAAGGAGTTTGTCAGCTTGTATGCACCTCGTGTGAAGATTTCTTTGGAAATTTCCACTTGATAGTTTAATTTGACATCCCTTAGTTCTTGTACTGAAGTCGGCTATAAAAAAATAGATCCTTACTCTCCTTTTCCATTCCGTTCATAATTGTGTAGATCTCTACCACACATCCTGTAACTCATTGCTTTTCCAGGTTGAAGCATTCCCCATGTATTTAGTAGCACGTAGTATGGAAGCTGTTCGTTAACTTATAGTGCTCCCTGCCAGCCTTCTCTGTTTTTATTAAGGTTTACTTCATTATTTTTGTGAGGGGGAGATTCAACTATGCACAGCATTCAAGATACAGGTGTACCATAGATATGTATGTTAAGATAATAATGACGACCCCTTTGTCTTATATTGTTTTGCTAATAATTCACACTCATAGTGATTTCACAGATGTTTCAGAGTATTGAGCTGATACTTTCTTAGAACTCTGTTATAATCCAAGTTTTTGCTTTTTTTAAAAAATAACACACTCCTTGGCTTCTCCACAAGATTCCAGTGGCTTGTGTGGTTGCATGTGCTCATTAATTCCATTTTTTAGAATAGTTACTAAAATTTTGGCTGGATTTTTACAGGCCTGTGGGTCCCTACATACCCCTGTAACGTTGTTCTTTTTTAATTAGTTTTACTTTATCTGCCTCACAGTTACTTAGTACACATATATTTTTAAGCAGGAGGTTGCACGTTCCAGCTATCAGTTCTCTTACTTCGTTCTTGCATTCTTTCACTGTGTTGGGGCATATGACATCTTAGAATCATCGAATGGTTTGGGTTGGAAGGGACCTTTAAAGGTCATCTAGTCCAACCCCCCTGCAATGAGCAGGGGCATCTTCAACTAGATCAGGTTGCTCAGAGCCCAGTCCAACCTGGAGACGGGGCATCTACTACCTCTCTGGGCAACCTGTTCCAGTGTTTCACCACCCTCATTGTAAAAAATTTCTTCCTTATATCTAGTCTGAATTTACCCTCTTTTAGTTTAAAACCATTACCCCTTGTCCTATCGCAACAGGACCTATTAAAAAGTCTGTCCCCAGCTTTCTTAGAAGTCCCCTTTAAGTATTGAAAGGCCACGATAAGATCTCCCCGAAGCCTTCTCTTCTCCAGGCTGAACAACCCCAACTCTCTCAGCTTTTCCTCATAGGAGAGGTGCTCCAGCCCTCTGATCATCTTTGTGGCCCTCCTCTGGACCGGCTCCAACAGGTCCATATCTTTCCTCTGCTGAGGACTCCAGAGCTGGACACGATACTCCAGGTGGGGTCTCACAAGAGTGGAGCAGAAGGGCAGAATCACCTCCCTGGAACTGCAGGCCATGCTTCATTTGATGCAGCTGAGGATACAGTTGGCTTTCTGTGCTGCAAGCACACATTGCTGGCTGATGCTGAGCTTCTCATCAACCAACACCCCCCAAGTCCTTCTCCTCAGGGCTGCTCTCAATCCCTTCATCCCCTAGCATGTATTGGTATGGGGGGGGTTGCCCTGACCCATGAGCAGGACCTTGCACTTGGCCTTGTTGAACCTCATGATGTTCATGTGGGCCCACTTCCCGAGCTTATCCAGGTCCCTGTGGATGGCATCCCTTCCCTCAGGCACGTCAACCACACCACTCAGCTTGCTGTCTTCTGCAAACTTGTTGAGGGGGCACTCAATCCCACTGTCTATGTCATTGATGAAGATACTAAACAGTACTGGTCCCAATACGGACCGCTGAGGGACACCACTTGTCACTGATCTCCATCTGGACATTGAGCAGGTGACCACTGCCCTCTGGATGCAACCATCCAAACAGTTCCTTGTGCACTGAACAGTGTACCCATCAAATCAATCTCTCTCCCATTTAGAGAGAAGGATGTTGTGAGGGTTCGTGTCAAAGGCCTCACAGAAGTCCAGAGAGATGACATCCATAGCTCTTCCCTTGTCCATTGATGTAGTCACCCCATCATAGAAGGCCACTAGATTGGTCAGGCAAGGCTTGACTTGGTGAAGCCGTGCTGACTGTCTTGAATGAGCTCCCTGTCCTCCATGTGCATTAGCATAGCTTCTAGGAGGATCTATTCCATGATCTTCCCAGACACAGAGGTGAGGCTGACAGATCGATAGTTCCCAGGGTCCTCCTTTCTACCCTTTTTAAAAATGGGTGCAGTGTTTCCCTTTTTCCAGTCAGCGGGGACTTCACCTGATTGCCATGACTTTTCAGATATCATGGAGAGTGGGTTGGCAACTATATCAGCCAGTTCCCTCAGGACTCTGGGATGCATCTTGTCAGGTCCCATAGAATTCTGGATGTTCAGGTTCCTCAGGTGATTATGAACATGACCTCTTACAGTGGGAGGGACTTTTCTCCCCCAGTCCCCGTCTTGCGGTCCATCCACTTGGGAGGGGTGGAAAGAGAGTTTGCCAGTGAAGACTGAGGCAAAAAAGTTGTTGAGGACCTCAGCCTTCTCCTCATCTGTTATTACCAGTTTGCCAGTCTTGCTCTGTTTTGACCCGCCTCATTTCTACGTTTTACCTGTTAGTTCATGATATTTTCTTTTTCTTGTTTAAACACAATTCCAAATTTTCCAAAGACTGCTTTCTTAATCTTTAATTATGCCCTTTTCCCTGCTATTTAGCTGTGATAACTTCTTTTTAGTTTAAATTCATTTGTCTCAAACTTCAGTATAGTGTACTAAACAGTGCTAAATCTTGACAGATGGTAGAGAGACCATTAGCTGCTGCTCTTAGCAAGCTGCTTCATTCTAATGTGGTTCCTCTCCTTGAAATCAAACGCAACTGTAGTGATTTCTATGGGGTTTTGTTCCTGCAAAGGTGTTTAATCTGTGTATACTTTATGATTTCTTGGTAGATGGTTTATGGACTGTGATACTGTGGACTAGACCTTTGCACAAGTGAGGACCAACACAAACGTTACGCTCCCTACGTTGACTAGCAAAGACTAGCCCTTCCATGTAATAACTTCGCGAGTGTCTAAAAATTAGCATCACCTTCCCCCTTTCAGTAGTCTAGGTGTACATCTCATTAGAAGGGTGGGTTTTGCTGCCTCAGCATTTCTGGTTTTCCTGTGCTTGTCACAGTTGCCATCACCCTTCTGGCTGGTGACTGGTAGTGTAGTCCTAACAGTGCACCTATGCTGTCTGGGCTTGGAGTTTCAGTTCCTGTGGTTTCACGTCAGTGCCTGACATAGGTTAAGTTGGTCTGAGTCTAACCTGTCTTCAGCAGATGAATGGAGCTGTGCTGTTTATCTGGGCATGATAGGGAAGGGGCTTATCTGAAGGCTATTTAAATCTTCTTGATACTGTCAATTATGCACACAATTTCAAAGATCAATATTATTTAATGTTAACACTGAGTCACATGGAAGGACCAAAGAAATGGCATGTCTTAGTCTTTCCATTACTGAGATCCGTTTGATGAATATACATTTATAAACAAAACACTAACAAAAATCAGAGGCTGAGAATTCTAGCCTATGTTAACTTTTTTGGATTGTTCATGTGAGATGTGGGGAATATTATGTTGTGTTTACCTTCTGTAAATAAATAGAGAAGAAGTACTTTCTTTTCATATGTTATGTTTACTTGGCTTTTTAATAAATTTATAGAACTTTTAGGCCTATTTTCTGTGTCTGTAGGATACATTCTTATATTGCCTGCCTTTTTATAGAACAATTTTCTATTACTTAAAAGGCTTTAGAAACTTGAGAAATAAGTCAATTAGTGACAGTGGGTTGGTTTGGGATGAGTATTCCCCACACAGAACATCCGTTGACATCAAAATTATTAAACAACTTTTTTTTTTTTTTTTTTTTAGATTAGGCATTTTTAAAATTATGTGCCCATGGAGTTAATGAAATGGGACTGTGAAGTAACTTGTGTGGTGCAGTGGGTCTTTCTGGCATAAGTTATGGGCGTGTGAAGGAAAAGATGATTGGAAGCAGTCACTGTGGATTTATTTAGGGTATATCACACCTGACCAGTATGATTGACTTCTCTGCTAAGCTGACTAGATTTGAGAATGGGAGAATAGCAGTGCATGTCATTGACTTTAGCAAGGCTTTCAACACTGTCTCCTACAGTATTCTTTATCCACCTTAGGACGCTATGGTCTGGATGGGACGAGAGATCAATGGGTAGAAAGCTGGTTTTATGATCAGGCTCAGAGGGTGGTGGTTAAAGGACTGTGGTGGGTTGACCCTGGCTGGACCCCAAGTCCCCACCAAGCCGCTCTGTCACTCCCCTCCTCAACTGGACAGGGGAGAGAAAAATACGACAAAAGGCTCGTGGGTCGAGATAAGGACAGGGACGTCACTCACCAATTACCGTCATGGGCAAAACAGACTCTACTTGGGGAAAATTAATTTATTACCAATCAAATCAGAGTAGGGTAATGAGAAATAAAAAAACAAATCTTAGAAGACCTTCCCCCCACCCTTCCCTTCTTCCCAGGCTCAACTTCACTCCCAGTTTCTCTACCTCTTCCCCCCGAGTGGCACAGGGGGATGGGGAATTGGGGTTGTGGTCAGTTCATCACACGTTGTCTCTGCCATTCCTTCCTTCTGAGGGAGAGAACTCCTCACACTTTTCCCCAGCTACAGCATGGGGTCCCTCCCATGGGAGACAGTCCTCCACGAACTTCTCCAACGTGAGTCCTTCCCACAGGCTGCAGTTCTTCACAAACTGCTCCATCATGGGTCCCTTCCACAGGGTGCAGTCCTTCAGGAGCAGACTGCTCCAGCTAGGGTCCCCCACGGGGTCACAGGTCCTACCAGCAAACCTGCTCCAGCGTTGGCTTCTCTACCCTCAGGTCCTTCCAGGAGCATGCTCTAGTGTGGGCTTCCCACAGGGTCACAGCCTTCTTCTGGCACACCCACCTGCTCTGGTGTGAGGTCCTCCATGGGCTGCAGGTGGATATCTGCTCCATCATGGACCTCCATGGGCTGCAGGGGGACAGCCTGCCTCACCATGGTCTTCGCCATGGGCTGCAGGGGAATCTCTGCTCCAGCACCTGGAGCACCTCCTCCCACTTCTTCACTGACCTTGGTGTCTGCAGAGTTGTTGCTCTCGCATATTTTCACTCCTCTCTCTGGCTGCTGTTGCTCAGTTGCTTTTTTCTCCCCTTCTTAAATACGCTATCCCAGAGGCACTACCACTGTTGCTGATGGGCTCGGTCTTGGCCAACCGCAGGTCCGTCTTGGAGCCGGCTGGCATTGGCTTTGTCAGACCTGGAGGAAGCTTCTAGCATCTTCTCACAGAAGCCACCGCTGTGCCATGCAAACCCAATACAAGGTTATTCTATACCTGAAGGCCAATAGCAAGTGGAATATTCTGGGACCTGTCCTGCTTAATGTCTTTATCAATAACCTAGTGGAAGTAACAGAGAACACTCTACTCAAATTTGCAGGTGACACCAAATCAGGGTGACCAGTTGATACTGTTAAGTGCAGGGCTGCCATCCAGAGAGACCTAGATGGGCTGTAGGAGTAGCCCTGCAGAGGAACCTTAGGAAATTCAAGGAGGACAGATGCCAAGTCCTGCATCTGGTAAGGAATAAGCTGGTGCAATGACTCAGGCTGGTGCCTGCCTGTCTGGGAGCAGCTCTCTGGGAAGGGTCCTGGGGGCCGTGGCAGGCACACGCCGGGCGAGAGCCAGCAGTGTGCCCTGGCTGCAGGGACAGCCAACAGCACTCCGGTCTGTGTTAACAGGGGCACAGCCAGGACATCAGGGGAAGTGATTATCCCTCTCTACCCAGGACTTGTTTGGCCACATGTAAATTACTGTGCCTGGTTTTGCACACAGACCCCACCTGATACAGGAGAGGCGTCAATAAACGTGGTTGTTGATGACGTGAAATAGAGGGCAGTTAGTTGTGGGTATTACAGTCCGTTGCTAGAGAATAGTTACTAATTTACCGTTCCATGACCAAAGACCTCTTTGGTCTATTTTATATTCTTATATGGAGTGCTCAAAGGCAGGATAGATTTTCTTAAAAAGGAGAACAAGGTGGGAAGCTAGGGACTAACACAGTATCAAGCAGTGGGCGAATGTGGCAAGAGCTCAGGCTTTGAATGTGGGTAGCTGTCCTTTTGTCCCTGCACAGTTGTTTGTTCGGGCTTTATTCTTCATGAAAGCATTCTATTCCTCTCTGGGTCATCATCTGTCCTCTTCTAGTACTCTTTAAATACTTTCTGTATTCCCTATTTATATCCATTGGCTTTCTAATTAGCTGCATCTTAAACCAGTTTAAATTTCATATGACTTTGTATTCACCTTGCTACAATCTGAACCCAACCCATTATGGTTTCTCGTTGTTCTTGAATAGGAAGGCTGGCATGGGCAGACAAATAGTCCCTGAAGTACAGTCAAAACGGATACTTTTCAATGCTTCCTATGGAAGAAAAATGTTTCCCTAAATTACTAAGGCTTTGATGGAATTTGATGAGATTTACTAGGTTTTAAACTCAATTTAGGTATATAGAATTCCTAATACACCTGTTAAGAAAAGAAGTAAGCCTAACACAACTGCTGGTGTATATGAACAGCATTTTTTTGTTTTGCTTGCTTAAAGGTTGTTGAACGCTTTTTCCCTGGTGTGTCTCTTTCATTTGGGCTGGATTTCTTGTGTTTTTGTGTCTCCTAAATAACCATTATTAAATACATTCATCAGTGTAAGCTCTCAGTTTAAAAATATTGCTACAACGCAGCACTGAAAATTAAATTGAAGGTATTATGATAATAACTTGGACTTAATGCAAACAAACTCTTACTTTGTGAAATATTTCAGAATGAAAAGTATGATTTAAATTACATACACTTTCACAATGACATATAAAAGAAAAACTTCCGTTGTTAAACTAGACTGAAGATTAATAAGCAAACCTAGCTGCAGGCTTCACACAGGTGTGACAGTGAATGAGCTCAGCATAATCTTGTTTCAGGACAGCATTTGGACCTAAAGTGTATGCACTCTTTCTCTTTTTGCATGTAACTGAGGCTTTGTGTCATGGTGCAAGGAAGAGGTGTACGTAGTCGCTCTCTTTGTGAGCAGAACGGAGTGTGTTTCCAACCTGGATCCATGGGTGTGGTTCCTGTTAACATCCATGTTCCTTTTATCTGGGGAAAAGAGCATAAACTCCTCAATTACAATGATGATATATGATGCAGTTTTTAGACATTCAATTCTCTGAAAGCTAAGAAAAGGCTCAAGCTCTTACATTAGGATGGTGCTTTTCAGCACTTTACTTATGGTCACCACCTAGAAATGTCCCTTGTAGGTAACAAAAGATCCATTTTTTCCCCTACAAGGTTGTAATTAGCTTTAGATTTTCTTCTGTAAAGAGAAACAATGAAAATAATAGGAGCTTAAATAGTATCGTAACTGACCACTAATTGTCCATTAAAATGGGCGGGCAGAGGGGAACGATGATCTCCAAATGAGGAGACAGGGAGGCAGCAACACTCAGGTGCTCTCCTGCCACCTTTACCCATGGCAGGAGACTTCAGTCGGTAACCTTCTGAGGCCCCTGTTCCCTGGCTTTTTAAGAGGCTAGTCGAGACTTAGTCAGGTACTATTGCACAACGAGGCAATATTAAGGCAAGACCACAGAGAAACAATACCTTGACTGGTCTTTTCCTAATTTGTGCAGTAGCTAAGGGAAACCCTTTCCCATACCTTCTGGAAGAACAGAGGGGGCAAGGAAAAAGCTCCAGTTCATAGAGAAGTTGTTGGACTAGAAGTAAGGGAGTCTGTAGATATTTTTACAGGGAGGTTAAGGGGGCTACATACTATAAATTATGAAGGTGTGACAGGAGATCTCAAAACTGATATAATTAGGAGCAGTTTAGCTATCTGTAAAATTTGTTTACAGTTGCCATCCTAGCCATCTGTTCTCTTTCCTTGTGTTGTAGTCAGTTGGGGTAGATGATGTTCTGTAATAAGTGAAAGGTTTTTTAAAGTATGGTTTACGTCTCTGCATATACATTTATGGAGTACATCTTATAACAAGGCCTAGATCCCATCGGTGCTATTTGGAGATACCAGTGTACTAACAATGATCTATTACATGCTGTTAATGCTGTGTTTGCAAAGCAGTTAAAGTCGTTATGCAAATGGAAGTTGCTTCCTTTCCCCATCTGGTTGTTTGCATACAGGCTATGGCACAGCCTTCAGTGAAATAATTTTTTGGTGTTATCTTTTTAAAAGGCTTATCTTTAATGTTGGCAGGGGGAGGGGAATACTTCTGTCATAGGGAGTCATAATGCCCCTTGACAGGATCCCACCAGTGCGTGGCCTTCTTGGATATACAGCTCTGTGCTCTAGCGCTTGAGCTGATGGGTAGTTGACAGCAACAGTGTGATGGTCTATGCCCACTTGCATGTTAGGGTATGGAGACTGCTGTTTAATGTCCAGAATCACAGCTGCTTTCTAGGTGGCCGAGTAGCATTAGGAGCCCAGAATAGGTGTTTAGTTCCAGACACAATGCTGCAGTGTGCTTCAGAGTGACGGACAGGGAAATGTGTAAGGTTTGACTGGATTCTGAGCTGCCCTGTGATCCATAGACCTGGTTCCTCCAGATCATGTATGGGAGACCAGAGACAGCTTTTCTCTGTATCTTAGAACTTCACCATGCAGGCCTGTCACTCTCACCTGTCACAGGGACCACAGGATGACCAAAAAGGGTAGAGAATCAGCTGTCATTTTTGAAAATGAAAGGTAAATTCCATTCTGCCCAGGCATTAACATCAATTCAAAAAGGAAAATCTTCATTCAGACCCACAGAATTAAGGTTATCTGAGATTTAATGCACTGTTGTGGATGTCTTTATTTCACTGCAGTTTTCGTCAGGATTTGTCAGTCTCATGTTCCCATGACCAATGTATTTGAGGGGCCATTCTGAGTGTGTACCTAATCTTTTAAGATAGTTATTTCACAACATGTAATTACTCTTAAGTGAATACTATCTTCTAATTTCATTTTTACAAAGTATTGGGAGTTTAATTTAACATCTATGGAAGAATATGTTCAGTCTCGATATGTTGCTCAGTTTTCCTTGAATATGAGGAGCATGAGTATGGAACAAATAGCGCTGAATCTGAGGTTACATGGTCCTCTCTGAACGAAACAACAAGCAAACATTTCTGCCAACATTAATAACTCCTTGCTGTAGTGTTTAATCTTGTAGAAGCTAACCCAGTAGGGTTTTGTCGACCAACCTAAATGACTCTTGTGTGTTTGATGCAAGACAAGTCCCAGCAGCTGTGATCAGCACTTGAAACAAAGATACAATAAACCTTTCTGCAGTTTCAGCTAGAGATGTATTACCTTCCCCGAGGATCACAGTGTGTGGTTTTCCTTTGTAATGGGGTTTTTAATTATATTTATAGTTGATTGACTATGATACAAGCTTATTTTGATTGTGGGGCCAAATCACAGCAAGTTTCAAAAGCTGGTCTACACTATGGACTCATTATCAAAATGCATTTCTTTCCTCATAAAGGGCTTGGGCTTCCCCCCACCCCACCCCTCCTTTGTGGATTTTGGTAGATATAAATCACCTGATAAACATCTTATAGAACTCCACAGAATGAATTTAGTGTATGAATCCTAATGCCATGTTAAAGGAAGGCATATGATCCAGCACCGAGGAGAAGTTTTCACATATTAGCAGCATACACAGATGCAGAAATACCATACAGTTTGATGACTCCACTCCTCTTAATACATACTACTGCAGGAACTTGTGTGTAGTTATGTATGTGTATATACGTATACGTCTGCATGTATATGTGCAGCTGTATACATATCTTTTAGTATACATACAGTGTCTCTATTTCTCTATATATTATATCTATTATTATATATATTATATATGTTTTTTCCCAGAGGGACTGATGGTGTGAAGTTAGTACTCACACTTGGCAAGGAGTTCATGGTATTACTATCCTTTCATTGATGTTCTACTTTACCATTTCTAGTTGTTGGTTCTGAAATAGTAATGGTGTCGAGGGACTTCAAGAACAAAGGCAGCCAAATTTTCTTTAGAGTAAACTTTTGGCAACTATATGTACAGGACTGCAAATCCTCAATAATCTATTTTATCCTTAAGGAGCAAACCAGGGAACACACACAAGGCAGATATTAAAAAGTACTTGTCATTGTAGCTAGCTGACAGCTCCAGGCCTGTTTGTCAGATAGCATCATTCCATAATTCACATCCTGTTCCACTACCACAGTAGTTTATGGTGGAGTGGGTCACACAGTTCTGACAGAAAAATTTGTCCATGGCTTAGGAAAAACATGTTGGATTTTTTCTGACTGGCACAACATGGAGAGATGCTAGAGAGAAAAAGGGTCAAGATTACGTTAAAGCTTGATATTTAATATTTCAACATACTTCACATGTCCAGAGCACTTTGGTAACTTCCACTAACGTATAAGTGTATAATGTATAAAGCATCTTAATATTTTATAAGGGAATTAGTAGTTAAATGGTAAATATGATTTTAAAAAATTAGTGATCTTCCACTTTAAAAGGCAATTTAAGGATGAACACTGCAAAATAAAATTTTGAATTGGAGTATTGAGTGTATATCTGTCCCTACAGCCCGTGCTTTAGGCTCAGGGGCTGAAAACCTGTAGCCTTGTCATGTGGAACCTCTGCGTAACCTTCTGGTTACATGAAAAAAACAGTAGAATGACAATCAGTTTACATAGTTTATTTGATTTAATATTTAATGTGCATTATGAGTTTCTGAAATCAGCTACTTGCAGTAATTTCTTATGGAAAGATAATTGAGTTTATGTATGATTTTTTGTGTCGTGTGTGTTCCTGCTGGTACTGCTCAAAGAAAAAAATTAATAGAAATTTTGCCATAATTTGGAATAAAATTCTCACTTGGGTATTTTTTTCTTTTTTTTCTTTTTTTTTTTTTGTAAACATAAACATGGGTTGTTTTATAAATATTTCAGGAGTTAAATATTCTTAATGAGAGACTTCAGCATCTTTTGTATCTTGTTTTCCTTCCTATTTGTATGAGAATACACAAATATTAATCACTGCTGAATTATTTTTTTTTTTCAGTAGGCCAGGAAACCCTTAAGAGAGAAGTGCTTGTTATGACAAAAAAGATGTTTTAAACTACTGTATGTTTTCATTTGCCCCTCCAATCCCATTGAGCAAGTCACCTCAGTGCTACGGATGGTTGCAATTAGGCAGAGCTTCCAAGTGGCTTTAGTGGTTTAAGTTATGTAACGTAATTGGGTTGTTAAAAAACTTCTAGTAGGAAGAAACAGTTTGTATTGCCTTGCCTGTTGCTTAATTATAAAAAGAAATTCAAATTAAACCTTTGCGTGTTCAATCATGATCGGATGAGACAGTGAACATACATCCTAAGGTGAAACATTTGAGATGGGAAGTGTTTGGTGTTCCTTTCTCAAGTGGATAGTCGTTTTTTACACAACTAGTCATTATCAGTTCAAGAGATTTGCTTCTGCAAAGACTTGTTAATCTTATTGAGGATTTTGGGATTGATGCTGATATTTCTCTGAAATTAAAGGTAAATGAAACACATTTGATGTGTTTTATTCCCTGTACCAGTGCTGGCCAAGAAACTAGAAACATACATGTCCCTTCCAGCCCAAACTATTCTATGATTCTATGTGATATGGTTAGGTAGGCCATCTACATTAAGAAAATCTTCTTTTTCTCAAAAAGAAAGAAAAAAGGAAAAAATAGTAAAATTTTAAGTCCTTTTTTATCTGTTCTGTTAAGCAGAAAAACGGCATTATTCCCACCATGTTTATCTCTGAAGGGTGAAGAGCTGAATTTGTTACTTTCCTGTTGCTGCGGAAATTATGTGCCATCATAGAAAGAAAACAATGTTTTATATCTTATAGAGTAAACGTTATTAAATTCTTGAATCATTAAAGTGGAAACAACTTAGTACTGTTTTAATAACTCTGCAGTATATGAGTGCTAAGACTGTTTCATAATGCAATGTTAATTCTAACTAGAAAAACTTTATATAGGCCAAATAGAAGATGACTATCCCACTAGCCATTTTTTTTTGTGTGTATTTTTGTTGTTATTCTTTGATTTTAAATACCAGGATAGTGCTTTCCTGAAAAGAGTTAGTTAGAATTGTAGAATATTTCCACTTGGAAGCGACCTCAGGAGGTCCTGATCCACCTGTCTTCTCAGTACAAGGTCAACACTGTATTTAGGCCAGGTTGCTCAGGGCTTTGTCTCGGTGTGCCTTGAAAACCTCCTTGAGGACCTCAGCCAATCTCCATACCATGACAAAGAGCAGCTTTTCGGTGTTGTCAGCAAGCTCTCTCAGGACCATCACATTCATTCTCTCCAGTTCTATGGGTTTGTGCGGGTTTAAATTTGTCAAGTAATCCCTGAATTGATCCTCCTCAGCTGCTGATAGTTTCTCTCCTCCTTGAATCCTTGCTCCAGACATAGAACCTTAGGAGACCTTGTTGGTGAAGACTAAAGACAAAGAAGGCGTTGGGTACCTTGACCTTTTCCTTGCCTGTCATTACCAATTTTGCAATGAGCTTGCATTTTCCTTGTTCATCCTTTTACCGTTAATGTAGCAATAGGACCTGTTCTCATTGCCGTTGATATTGCTTGCATGTCTCAGCTCAAGCTCATCATTAGCTTTCCTAATTAGCTTTCCATCATGGCAGTGACACATTGCATTATTTTAGAGGCCCTACATATTTACTTACTTAGTTTTCAGGACTACATAAAATTGAAAAGATGAAAACATATGACATAATTGTACTTAATTGTGGAATTTAGCTTGAAATACGAACTGCTGCATTCATAATCCATCTCCTCTGAAGGGCATTGTTTAGGCCCCTGTCAGATAAGGGTTACGTGTAGAAGATACAGAGGCAATTCTCATGCAGCATATCATCACATCTGAGAGTTGACAAGTAGCCAAGAAGGCTGGAATGCTGCCAGCCAGGCTATATTTTATTTCTGTATCCTATATCTATATTTATTTATATAGATATCTAAATACATATTTATTTAGCTAGATATATAGATATCCTAAAACTATATTTATTTCTGTATTTCCTAATGGCACCCATGCATGTCTAGCCAGTCTTTCTGCATTCCTCCTTCCACAGCCTGTCCTCACTTCCATCTCATGTACGCATCCTTGTTACACGGCAGCTCAGCAGTGAGCTCCTCAAGCTGTCTGCTTGGTACACTAACATAAATAATCTTGGCTTGTGGTCTATTCACTATTAAAAGTTGAGGTTTGTTTCTGGTTGTTGCAACTATTGTCCTGTGACAAAAGCTGAGCATAAAATGCCAACAATAAATCAGTTGATTAGCCTTCATTCTCCTTGTTTAAATTAGTTTTACAAATAAATGAGTATTAATAAGGGCATGTGTCTGGAATTTTCTGAGGAGCTTGAACCAGGTTTCCAGTGATAACTGAATCTCATCCGTGCTTTGTTTCTTTGTGTAAAATTCATGCCTGTACATTCATGTACTGAAAAATAGAAGACTCTTTCAATGATACTCTTCAAACCTGAGAAAAATGAGAAAAATATGGCCTGTCTGGAAGAAATTAGATGGAGGAGGTGTAGCCTTTGTGTACCTGTGCAGCGTTTGATGCTGTCTGTCATGAATTCACAGTAGCTGAAATAAAAACTTGATTTCATAGGGGGGAAAAAAAAATCTGAACACTGTCTAAAGAATAAAAGATAAGACAGTGATGTAGGGATAGACAGCAAAGCATATGGTGCCAGGAGCTTGATGCTGGGAACAGTCCCACTCTCTGTCTTCATTATTAATCTGGAAAGAGCACAAACATATGCTAACTTTAATGTTATGTTTTGTTTGCATAGATGGAATCCTATAAATTGAAGAATCTTGTATTTACCGGTCAGGACAGGGGACAACATGATTAGGCACAATTATTTTTTTATTAAAAAAAAAAAAAAGGGCAAAATAGTATTTGACTTAGAAATTACAAACTAATGTAATTAGGGGGAAATGAGCAAAATTTATTTCTTTAAAGACAGAGACATTCATGTAGGAAATAGTGATACTAGAAGAGACCCTTGGGATTCTTTCTCCGGTGCTGCAGGATGGGAGCGCAGAGAGCTGCTTTCCAGAGCCATCCATTGCTCATGGATGAGGGGAGAAGGAACTGCCCTCTCCTGCAAAGACGTGTGGCTGTTTTGCAGAAGGGGGGAAGCAGGTCAAATTGGGATTTAAGGAAGTCTACTAGACTCTCTGACAGTTTTGAGTGAACGTAGACTTTCTGCTTTTACTGATTTGTAATTTTAGCAGTCGTTTCCTCTACATTTAAACAAATCAAAGTTCAAGGGCTATGTTAAAACTTCACAGGGAAAAAAGAAAACCTGCGTATGGCTTAATCTGTCACTGCTGTGTAAGGATGTTCTGGAAAGTTAGGAACATGGTTAAAGTATTCTGGAGACTTAAGCAGAACAGAGGCTTCAGACAGGCATTGAATTGGGCCATTTTGCAATGTGAAAATGGCATCTGACATGTTTAAAAGCATGAACAGCAGTTAACAGCAAAACAGAACGATAAGTCACGCAGCAGTTCATCAGCACAAAGCTAGCTAGCAGTCTAACTGGAGTTGTTTTACAGCAGCTCAGAATGCCAAGTGTGTTTCTTGCACTGATACTCTTTCAGGCATCAAGTACTTGCGTGCCAAACTGTGGTGAAGGAATCTGAGGGATAGGCAGAGACCAGAATTTCCCTTATGTCTGCTGTCTGGGAAGTGTTGTGTTCCAGCAACAAGTATCTTTGTGCCTAATAATATGACTTTGTTCTTTATTACTTTCAACTTCCATTCTGTGCGGAATAGTGGTTTGGGTTTTATCTTTCAAAAAAATAAACATGATCAGTGACCTGACAGAATAATTGCAGAGCTTAAACTCTGTGATCTACTTTCCTCACCTGTGCTTTCATCTATTTCTTTTAAAACTTCTTCAAAGAGTCAGTAGATACAAAAAACAGATAATTAGTTAATGACCGCTGTGCTGCATTTGGGGTTATACTTGACATTTGCTTGATATTTGCTAGTATATCTCGCTGGTTTTATTCCCTATAGCATCTTAAAACTTGGCTTCTATAATATATATTGAACAAGCACTTTTTAGCATTTAGCAACTAATTTTAGCTTAATATTTAATAAGTATGAATTCATTAAATGTTAAATTAATAATAAATAAAACTTCAGAAAATGAAGATACATTGAGATTGTTGATACCAATTTGTTTTTCTATTTTAAATGAATCCTACAGGAAAGTTCAACAGCCATTGCATGCTGTGTTCCTGTTACAATTTGTTCTGAAGTTGTTTTTTTTCTAAAGAAACAGTCATTGCACAGTAAGCTGGACAGCTTTTTACATAGCATATGTAACGTAGCATTTCTGTGCGTTACTTCCTATAGGAATTGCTCTAGAATAATAGTCATGCACTTAAGAAATTATTTTAATTCACAGTGTATACAACTACAGATTCAGGAGTGTATATCTAGGAGAACACCTTCAAGTTACAGATTTAATAATAAATTTCTGATGGGATTTCATTTCCACTGCACGCGACCTTTGTACTGCTTGAAATCATGGAGCTGCTGTTTGAGGAACTGTTGCCTGGCATCTTAAAACACCTTGCTGTGATTGTGTCTAAGTGGGGGTAATACATGAACAAGTTGGAAAATGTATGTAAAAAATCTAGCACCACAGTAGTTAGGTGAAAGAAATTGATCAGCTGTTATAACAATAGGCAAATAATTCTTGAAAAGGCCAGTTTCATGTCCATTTATTAATGAGGGTAATCCTCTTTATTTTAAAATATAATCCAGATAATGTTGGGATTTCTCTTAGTTGGTTTTACAGTTTTTGAGCTTAGCTTTAAAAAATGCCTTTTTTCCAGTCACATTAGGAAACTTATCTGATACATGCTGGTTTTCAGTTTCATATTTTGACTTTTTCTATAAGCTCTTTGGTTGTCTCTCAAAATGCAATGATTCCTCAAGCCAAAACTGCTCAGTCAGTATGAAAATATTGAAGTATCAGTAAGATTTTTGCCCTTTAGGATGAAAATTCCCAGACAGTCCAAAGAATATCAGGGACCCAGTGTTCTCTCTAGTGTTGTTATAGGTGAATTTTTGTGTCTTGGTATTTTCCCTGGAGTAACCAAGAATCTCCTTTCCACATTCGCACTGGTTGGACATCAGATCACACCAGCCTGATTCACCAGGAAAGAAATAATGAGAGTTCAAGCAAAGACCCAAGTTAGAATTGCTTCTCAGATTTCTACGTGTTGTGATTTACTTGGGGTAAAAATAAAAATGTATTAACATACAGTAAATATAGGAAGTCTTGAAAATAGAGTGGTGCTTGGATTTAGTTGTTTACATATGTGTAGTTTATTTCCACATACTTCACTGAAGTAGACTAAATGCAGAAGATCAAGTGTGACCATATCAAACAGATCAAAATCATTTAAATCAGAGGCTTACATACTTCAGAAATGTGTGCCAGCTCCATACTGAGGGTTCCAAGTTAACTCAGCTGCAGTACGTGAGATTTCAAGTTTCAAGATGGCACTTAATGATCTGGATCTCTTTCTTCTCACTCTGAATTGAGGTTGGTGAACATCAGCTTTATAGAGGTAGCATCGGTGCCAGAAATCCACAAAAACAGCTAAGTAATTTGTCTGGCATTTCAGCTGGTTGCCCAGTTGTAATCATAAAAGTTTAATGACTTGTTCAGTAATGAAGAGGATTTGGGGCCTTTTTTGAATACAAGGTATGGAAAGGGTGTTCAGCTGAGATCAATGTATAATCTGAGTGCATTTTGGAAGCATATGTTTGAGTTTCACAGAGTACGTGATTATGATTTCAATAAAAAGTAGTTACTAGAGGGTTGAAAAAGTAGCTAAAATACTGTGATTATTCATAGTCATTTGTGATGGTCAGAAGACATTTATTTAAGCCTGCCTTTTTCTAAATCATATTCACTGATTAGTGTATGCCAGTGATCTCATTTTACCAAATGCAGTCACTAGTTAGAATAAGCTGAATTAAAGTTTTTAAGAAGTGTCTCAAGCTCTTGTTTAAACTAGTTTCAGATGGACTTAGATACTGATTTTTGGTTATGAGACTCTTGAGTAACAAGAGATATTTTGACTATTGAACTGTTTAGAGATCATGCCAAGTCATACAAAGTCCCTAAAGGGAAAGCACCAAGAGGCTAAACTCCTTAATTGGCTTATTACTTTAATTTCTTGCTCTTCTTTTCTTTTTTCCCATTTGTCCCTTTCACGTTGTTTTTTTGCAGCAGTACTTTTTTATGAACATTTTGTAATCTTTAGCTTTTGCAGACCATTTCTTTGTAAAGATTTGACAATTGCTGCTTTGGTAGCAAACCAGCAAGTATTCATTAATCACTGTCTGGAGTTCATTATTGTTCTCTGTATATCTTTACACAACACAGATTAGAAATGGTGATTAGTTCAGCAAAAGCATTCTTAACGTGGCTCTCACTTTAACTTGCAGTATTGCTTACTCTTCCTAACAGCTTGGGCTTCCATCTCTTCAGATTTTATCATTTTTACAGGTTTGTGCCAGATGCATGTTCAGATACAGCCTTTCTACAAATGGTGCTGGGAATGCAACAGGTGAGGGTAGCTTTGCCTTTTGAATCAGCTTCTGATTCAGAGCCCAGAGTGATGGTACGGGAGTGCCAGCAGAGAGAGAGAAGATCCAAAGCCCTGACTCTTTTTAGTCATTAACAGTCTCTGGCTTTATTTGTTCCTTCTGTGAGATTATTAGCTAGCTCCAAAGTCTATTCTAGTGTTACATTGAAATAATGATGTGCTCTTTCTGAGCATTTGGAAATTGTGTTAGGTAACTGTCAAGTTCCAGTTCAGATGTGACTTCATTCTTAAACCATACCATTTTATCCAACTCAGTAGGCTGATGTTTGTAGTATTTTCAGCTCTTGGAATGAAATGAGAAATGCACAAAAATTCCTAACGCTCTCCATTCATAGATTCTTACTGACTTTGCACATTGCAAAACAATTTAAATACTACATTGCTCTTATCCTTCACCTCTGTGCAAGTGGCTCTTCCGTTACTGAGTCATCTCATGGATGTGATGCAATCAGTGCTTTAGATGCCTTCTGAATTCCCCTTCACTACACCACACTTGGGACAGATTTTACTATTTTATCTGCCTGAAGGTAGAACCGCATCATTTCACTATGTCTATCTTGAGCTGATGACCTAAACCCACTTTTGAATTCTCCTTTATTCTCCAGCTCCACTAGCTTGTGTGCTTTCTAGATGAACAGATTGCGAAGACCTCAGAAGCAGTTCTTGAAAATTACTTTTGTCATCTTTTTAGCTCCATTTTACCTTTCCTCAGGCTCCTTTTGGATAGGTGATTTGCACTACCATAGTGCTTTCCTTATGGTGTCCTAAGGGAGCATTCATAGTTCTTTAAGCTAACCTTTTTATTAAGACAGTCTTTTGTTCTTCTGTAGTTCCCTTCTCTGAAGTTGAGTTGAGACTATGGAGGATATTCTGGCCATCATTTTTTACAGAGGGATGTTGAACTAAAGTACATTCTGGTCACTTATGAAATGAGTCTTCAGTTGCAAGAGTTCAAACGAGCAAGAGTTCAAAGAAAGAGCTTGCATGCTGTCAGAATCAACAGGTGCACCATTTGTTATGGACTCCTTAAGCAGTTTTGCTATTTCTTTGTTGTCATTAATAGTAGAATACTCATCCTACACCATGGGCTATTCTGCAGCCACCCTCTTCTACCCTTCCTCCCCCCCCAGCCCCCACTTATCAGTAAGAAGCTCACTCATGACCTTCTGGATTTGACGTGCTAACAGGTTGGTTCCCTTAAGGTTCAAATGAGCTCCATTCCTCCAGTACAAGCTTCTTGTTTCCAGCATCTAATGTCTCATACAGAAGAGTCTCCACCCCATGATGAATATGAAACCTCACTTTTTTGCCAAGCATCTTTGCATTTCTGTCTGTTTACAGTCCTGTGTAGTATGCAAGTACATTACTACATGGAAGACCTTGTCTTCAGCTTCCCTTACAGGGTCCTAGATTTTGTCTCTAAAACCTTTCTCTTGCCTTTTCCCTGTGCTACTGATACCCATGGAAAGCAGAAGTGCAGGCTTCTCAAACCTAGTGCTTCTTACCTGGTGATCCTTTGTGCCCTTCATATGACCTTTGCATTCAGCAAGCAAGTGACTGCATGGTGCCATCTGGCCTTGCAAACTCACTTAGCCCCTAGGTCCTAGGTGCCAATCCCACTGTAACAACCCACCTCTTCCCTTCATCATGGGTCCCTGGTTCCAGAACAGAAGGGTGCATGGCAGTCTTTGGATAGAAGGGCCTCAGCACTGCAGTCATTTACCCATCAGTGGTCTAATGCCATGCCCTCCTGCCACATGATGACACGGGCGTTAGTCTGGACTTGATCTTCTTTTATGATATTCCTGAAAGTCTCCTGTTCCAGTCTGGTCATTCTCTTTCTCAGAGGACTTAGTTTCTGTGTATGGAGACCGGACTGCTCACCAGTGTCTCTGAAAGTGCTACCCACGACCCATGGGCTGTTTCTCTGAGTTCCTTCAGTTCAGCCCCCTCAAAAAAGCTCCCAAAGACACTGTCCACATCACGGTGCATCCAGACTGCTTTCCTAGGGGACAGGTGTTTGTACATGAGATGGGCAATAGACACCTTCTTGCTGGAGCTCTACCTTTATTTTTCTGTCTGGATGTGTAACAATGGTTCTTTATGATGGTTTCTGTGTCACAGTGATTCACCTGACTGGCAAATTTCCAGATGTTGCCCGATTTCCCCTGGATCTAAACTTCCATATGTCTTCTCAGCTCACTTCCATTTACATTTCCAACAGCTCTGCTCACTTCCATTTACATTTCCAACAGCTCTGCTCACTCCATGCTAGGACTTGCCTTGCTCCAGCAAGGGCTTCTTGCCCTGCTTCTAGTTTCGGATTTTCAACTGCATCTGCCTTCCCTCCCTCCTTCCTGCCACCCCCAGTGCCTTCCTGAGTTAATTTCTGTCCTTGCTCTTACAAAATTCAGAGATAAGACTGAATTTTTGTTGATGCAAGAGGGACAAAAGAAAAAAGTGTAAATATTTTATGTTGCACAAAGTAATATATTCATATAGCATATTTTAAATTACTGGCAAAAAATCTAGGTTCTGTTTTTTGAAAATAGGAAGAGCATTAAACAATATGCCATGGTCAAAACAATTTCTGACAGTTTTGATTTCTATTTAAACAAACTATTTACGGGGGGGAATTGTATTCTTGTCTTTAAGCGTCAATTATGAAATACACAAAATATAAAAACCCCAATAGATCACAACTTCCGTAGTTTAATGAAATCAGACCAAAACAAGCTACGTCCTCCAATCAGGAATCAGTCACACTTAAGGGAGAATCAGGTCACAACTTGAGGTTGCCTTGCTGCCCTTATCCATAACATGCGTGTTGATCTACACTCACCCCATTTTTGAGGGTATTCTTGGAGTTGGCAAGGCTTGGGTGGGTCCAGCTTCTTTGGAGCATCTCCGAATTTGCTCTGTAGGCATTTCCCGTGATCTCCCCTGAACTCGTGAGACCAGGATTCTTAAAGTAGTTGTTATCAAGAGCACTGGGTTGTTGACTGCACCGTGCCAACATGCATCCATCGCGTATTACCTCTGTTTGTGGTCGGTTTATTACTGCCAGAAACTGTGACATCGTCTTCACTGGACTGAATAGCTTTAATCACTTAGGACCACCGGAGGAAAAGCCCATCATCCTCCACACCAATAAGCAAAGTGCATGCTCACTCTTGCCCTGTTATATCGAGAAACTCCTAGTTTAACTAAAGTCGGTTCTGTGGGTTAATTCTGCAATTGACTTGAAGCATCCTAAGCTGTGAATAGCTATTGTGGTCCTGCAGGCGTTTCGCAGAAGCTCTTCCTGAGCTTTCACCGCCATGCTTTGTTTTCTGGTACTGTTATGTGTTTGGTTGCAGTATAATAGTATGTTATTCAGTTTTCTTTTGCTTGAAATAGATGACTTGTGTTTTCAAAGAAACTTTGTGTCAGAATGAGTTTTGCGTAAGGAAGGATATGTAGCTGCTGAACACTGAATGATTCAGCAGTGTTCCAACAGAACAGACTTTGACATATAGATGTGTAAATGACATGAGCTTTTCCAATATACAAGACTTAAAACATTGATTCATTTACTTATCCCTGTTTTATCTTGCTATATTTATTCATTTGTAGCCTGAATGTTTTCCTAAAGGAGTGTTTCAGACTTTAATTATAAATTTCCAGCAATCATGAATCTTCTATGACCATTGTTTCATTATGATTGTCTTGATGTTTGATAATACTACAGAAAACTGAACACACATCTATAATTTTTGTGTTTCTTAGCCTCCGAATCCTCTGTCTGGCAATTTTAATATTTTAGTAGTATGTTGGAGTTTTATATATTGATATGAAATCTGTTAGGATTTAGTTTTGCGTTTCATATTGTGCCTCATGAAATGTGACTCAAATTAATTCACATATTTTCAGTTTGAGTGTTGTCATCTATTCTGAGAGCTTGTTGAAAGGCTTTAAATTAGGCATGATTATTAAAGCTTGTGTTTTAGTTGTGGAAAAATACTTTGTTTGAAAGGAATTTCTGATCATTCTAAATGAGATGCCCTTATTAACAAAATGGAAGAGGGAGTGTGGAAGCATAGCAATGAAAGCCATGCACAATTCTTGTCTGGAAGTTTGCAGTACCTCGGGAGAAAGACAAGACAGAAATATAAAAGAACCAAAGAGTCAATCCTTAAAATACAATTCAAATTGATAATGTGTTTGAAAAAGAATGTGAAGAAGTAATGATGAAGAATGATAGTGGATAGCAAATCAGGTATTTTAGAGGTATAATATTTGAGCTACAGTAGTTTGCAAGACTTTTTCTGTGGTCAAGTGCAAAAAATGTATTACTTGAAAGCTAAACAGAATAACGTGCAAGAAAATATTCTTCAAAATTAGTCAGAAGATGGCCAGGCACCCTTTCTGCATTAAATTTAACACAGGAAAGCAAAAGCTAATTAAAATTTTCTGTATGGATTGCTGTTTGCAAGAATTTTGCTATTCCTTTGGGTATCCAGAGTGTAATTATTTTCCAGTTCATCTGAGAAACATTTGCTGAAAGAATGTAAATAATTGTATTTATCTAAATCAAATTTTTACTCTTCATTGAAGAAGCAAATTGCAAAATCTGAAAATAATGGAGAAGTAGATCACATAAACCTGTGTTGCTGTTAAAAAGAAATTTATGAAGTTTCTTATTAATTTAAAATTAATATTAAAATATATAATTGGAATTACTTTTACAGTTTGACTTCTCACAATCCAGTTTATGACTTTTTTTTTTCAATGAAAAGACCAAAGAAGGAGAAACAAAGCCAAAGTTCAATGTATTAGAAGTGAGCTGTTAGTGAACAGAGATGAGCAATACGTTAGAAGGGAATTACATTCCAGAAGCGCCACATGCTTGCACAGCTCAATACTGAGAGTGTAGCTCCTCTAAAAATCAGATACTTTTGTTCTCTCTTTTAATACGTTGTTCCAGAAACTACCATAATGTTTAGTCTTGTGCTTGTGTTCTTTTAGCTAGCTCTTTTTTCAGCATGTTGTTAATCTGAATTATATCTGCTGTCAGGGAAGAATCTGCTTGTTATTGAGACAAAGGTTTGCCAAGACTTACTTGCTGAACGTGATCTGCGTCAGCATAATTTGTCGAGGAGACAGAAGAACTTGGAATGCTGGAAATGCCTCAATCTGATTTACAAATTGTTTCCTCTCCCCTGTAATATTTACAAATTCTATGTGAAGAAGCACAAGATGGGACTAGTAAGAAGTTCTGATTCACAAGATTTAGAATAAAAAATTTCTTCACTGTCCAACCATTAACCTTGACTATTATTTCAAATTTTGCATTTAAAAATTTTGTGAAATTTTATTTTTGAGACACCAAGTTACATTTGGTCTTTTTTCCCTTGATATGTGCTGAGCCATAAATGAAACCAGTGTTCTCAAATCTGGAAACGAATTCCCTTAATCCCAGCCCATTGTCTAGTGGATACAAAGTATTTCTCAAATTATCAATGAAATTCCAAGCCAGAGATGTCTTCTCCGGTCTGGATTTTTCTTAAAATATTTTCTACAACTCTAATAATTAGATAGAAGTAGAAAGAATGTGAATGCAAAATTTAAACATCATTAATCACAAAGTGAATCTGTCTAGTGAATACATGTGCGACTGATTCATATGTCAAAGTAGTTTGTCATTTGTGGAGGAGATGGAACATAATAAGAAATGAGAATTTTTATTTGTAAAATTTTAAAATTCATAATAAATGTATTTTTATGAAAGTGATCTTGAAATTCTGACATAATAGCAAGTCCTAACCTTCACTAAAATACTTCAGTTTTTTAAAAACAAGCAGGTTTTAGGGATTGTCCACAACGTAATGCACTAAACCTGCTAGATTCAGTGAGTCTAGTATGGGGTTTCACATCATATCATCCATAACATAGGATAAACATTTCCCAGCTTACCCATAGCATCCCTCTCAATCTTTTGGTTTACGCTTTTTCTGGTGACAAAGAGTGAGAGGGAAATCTTGGTCTGTAAGGCTTCCAGGTTTCCCATACTTTCATATACTTGGATTTACAAAGAAAATTTCCAGGTTTCCTTTGCTGTTTAAGAGATGATCTGCCATTCAGTAATGTAGCTGTGCAAAACACTAAGCACGGTAAGTGCCAGCTATTGACCGTAGTTGCTCCCTTAGCTCACACTGCCTCGGATCTGATTCTTCCAGTTCTTAATGACATAAACATATATGCGAGTTCTCAATCCATAGCCAGCTCTTTAGTTGGGAAAATATCACTTCTGATCAGTTAAAATGGTACGAGTTTTGAGAGTCTGACATCCTGAAATGAAGTTAGGCAAAGCTTAGAAATGGCAAGAAATGGCAGTTACATAGGATGGAGAAGAACATAATAAGGCAGTTCAGTGAGAATGCCCTCTGGATAGGATTGCTCATGCAGACTTTGCCAATAGTCAATTCAACCTGTGAATCACAGTGTTTGTTACACTAGAAGAACATTTATTTCGTCCTAAATTTCCCTGCCAGCACATGCATTTCATTCAAAACATCTGAAGAGCAAGTGAAAACTCTTCCCTTTCCCTCCTTCACCTTTTTGAGGGAGGGAGAAATGAACTTATCAGAGCATCTATCTGAAAATGTGGTATCAGTGGCAAAATTTGGGGAGCAGATACTGAATTAGGACTAACAAATTGCCAGGATGAGGTAATATTGATCCAGGAGTACTAAGAGCACTCAGAAACAAAATAGCCAAACTGTAGGCTATAGGGAGATGATGTTTTCCTCTTTTAGCCCCTAGAGACTCTCTAATGCCTGTTTTCTCAAAGGGCTTCAAAGTAGGTCTAAGCACCTCAGATCTGTATCACGTTTGCATCAAACTAATAGAAATGGCAATGAAAAAAATTGTGGTCCCACACCAAAACCAGATGAAATTCATTTGGGGTAAATATGAAGTGATGTATGTGGAAAAAATCCTGAATTCGCGTATACAGTGATGTGTTGGAAGCTGATACGAGGCAAGAACAAGGGTGTCGTGGTGATAACAGGTCATTCCATTAAAATGGTTGTTTGCTGGTCAATAACAACGATAAAAAGATGGAGGCCCTTGGAAGGAGTGGCGGAGATGAAGCGTTAGCCCAATGTAGAATGACTTCTACTTTGTAACATAAAACTCAGCATGGCATTTTTGACAACTTTGAGTTAGCTTCAGACGTTCCTTAGCATTTCAAATGGCAAGTCCTGAATTGCCTCCTGAATTCTCCAGTATCATCTCCTGCCTGTTGCAGGTCTGTTTCTCTTCATCAGACTTTCCAATGTCATACTGCAAACTTCCAAAGAATACGCAGAGATCTTGGCTTTATTGAAATAACAAGGATCTTCAGGCCAGAACTCTTGACGACAACCATTTCATCACTCTGAACATAATGTAGGTTAATATTACCATTTGTGAGTAAAAAAAGTAATGGCTTCATTTATATATTTCATATTATTTTTAGATACAAAAGATAAAAAGTGGTTTTATGCTGTGTATCAGGAGAATGAGAAAGTGCCTGTTCTGCTGCTGCTGCTGTTTTCAAAACTATGGGCCTTAATTTGTGATGCAGTAAAAGGCTTTAGTCCACCCACAAGGCTTCACAAAGTCTCCTTAAAATCTAATCCACCAGTAAGCCGTATCTTCTTACTAGAGAA
The DNA here is from genome assembly GCA_013397275.1 of Burhinus bistriatus. Taxonomy (NCBI): domain Eukaryota; kingdom Metazoa; phylum Chordata; class Aves; order Charadriiformes; family Burhinidae; genus Burhinus; species Burhinus bistriatus. The sequence continues at coordinate 375,480 of VYXH01010550.1, forward strand.
TCTTTCCACTCGTAAAGTTGGGCCTATTCTGTGAAATTAAATTACTGAGATTTACCACATCCTGTCCTTTCTCCGGTGGAAGTGTTAGTCCTTACATCTGTCATCTGAGCTTTTGCTTTGTGAGTTCTAAATGATGTTAACAAGCGTGCCCCATACAGCCTTTCAGATCACATCTATGGTTCTCCACAATCAGCTGCCGTTTTCCATACTGCCCCAGCAGTGCCAGTCTAATTTAACACGTTTGATTTATAAACAAGTAGAATGACCCAGCTACATGATCCACAGCACTGTGTTTGACATTCTAAAATGTAGGATAAGACTGAAGATTTTACAAAAAACGTAATTGTCTAGATAAAATTTATGTTTGTACAATGAAAACGCTACCAAAAAAANGAAAATCTAAATACTCATTCATGCTGTTTGTGGTAGAGATAAATTTTAACGTCTTCACACTCTAGAGCAGCAAAAAAATCCATTAGCACACAGATTCTCACAGTCGTTGACTGTGTGGGAAGATACAGATGGGTTTTTTTTCTTCCTTGCAACAATATCACTAACAGCAGGAGCTGAAACATACTATGTCATGTCAACCTGAAACAAATTAGGATTTAAGTATCTAATAAAGTTGGGATTGCTCAGTAGTGCCGTTTGCTAACAGAATGTCATTGCACACAAATGGCGTGTGCTCAGAGTTGGGCACCTCTGGCAGTTTAAAATAGACACGTTTCCCCATTGAGCCGAAATGCCAGCAGCTACCCCACTGTGGATTTTAGCGTGATATGCTGATCCCAAATTTTCCTTGGCACTGGGTAGTGAAAGAGCTGTATTGCTGAACAACTGAACTGAAGTTCCGTTACGAAAAATAGCTGGTAACCTGTCAAAAATTTAAAATCTTCCTAGATCAATGGTTGCCATACTGTGATACACAGAATTGCACAGATTCAAATTAAAAAAACCCCAACTTCTGTAATCTGTGCTATACCTCATGAAAAGGTTTTTAAAAAATCTTACTAGTTTTTTTCTTAAGAACTAAGGTATTAATTGTACCAATTTTGCGTATTATTTCTATTACAGTGAGAAAGAAATAAAAAATGTAATGGGCAGACTTCTCATTTTATTGCCAAGAAATGTAAATGTTTGCATTTTTGCTTCATATATAGCCAGGGCTAAGAAACATTTAAGATCTAAACAGCTCCCTATGCAAGTGTCTTAGATCTGATTTGAATTCATGGTCACAGCCACCTATGTGAAGTCTGAAGGAAAAATTTGGTTACAGAGATGTTAATGGCATATACTGACCCTCTTGGTTTTTTAGTGAAAAAAGAAAACTCATATAAGCGTGTGCTGTATCAACGACAGATAGTTGACATAATACCAAATTCAGAATACTCTCTAATAAATATTGCAAATGCAACGCCATGTTATCCTTCCAAAAATTGGCTGTCCTCAACTCAGTTGTTTTGTGAAGCAGGACACAGCTCTTTTGTGCCCCAGTGCCAACAGTGCATGTTAGAATGCTTTGTATGGACGCAGCTCCTCTGTGCAAGGGTAGTATCAATTTGACCTCCTTCCTGTTGCGAAGACATTGTTTAAACTGCTGTGTTTAGAAACGAAAAGATTGTTATATGTATTAGATGCTAGTTTTTCATCCACTTCAGACAACTCTGTTCTTGAATTAGCTTAAAAATATGGAAAGTATTTGTACATCAGTGTCATATATAAACTAAAATAAATGTTTTTACAACTATTTTTCCCATAAAATAGAAAAAGCATGTTGAATATATGTTAGAAAAACTTTAGATCTTCAGGGTCCAGTTGACTGGTGCAGAAAGACATATTTTGGTTTTGTTCTTCTTTTGCATAACCTCCAGTGTACAGGTTTGGCTTGCTTAAAGCTAATTGATGGTAAAGCTGGTGACGCTGTATTTTTTTTCCCTATTTTTGTGCCTGACTAGACAGTTGGACCTCATTATCTTCTCATATACTGATATTTCCACAAAACTTAGCACTATTAATTGTCAGTTTCAACGTGCATGGAAAGATTTTAGAAAGGAAAGAATAAAGTGTCTGTAACTTGTAAGGTTTTCTGTATCTGTACCTAAGATCGATTGCTATTTGAAGGAGAAGAAAACTCATCTCTGCTACTTTCACGTCCTTTACTGAGATAAAAACGGCAGCAGAACTTCTGTATGGAAAGTGAATATTTTGTTTAAAGACTAAAAGCTAGAGTAGGAGGTTATAGGGCAATGCAGAAATCCTGGTGATTAACTGAAGAAAACTTCATGCAGCACACATTTCCCAGACTGACTGTACATTTCAGTGCTCCTTGGGGACATTTTATGGCACCACTTTCTTGTGTCTTAGGAGCTGCTGGTACTGCCTTGGCATCTTCTGCCTGTGCAGTTCAGAAAGCTGTCCCAGGACTGAAGCGTTCTGCAGCTAATTGCTGCTTCTCTCACTGGATCTTACAGACTTAAATGCTGGTAACTCCCTGCTCTGCAGAAATGCATTGTTATCTTTCCATGTTCTTTCATCTACCAATGGTAGGACAACATTCTTAGAGCAGATAGTCGGTTTTTTGTTTTCATTTGGAGAAGGGAGAATAACTGGGGCTTTTTTGTCTGCTTACCTTGTCTATGCCCGCCTTTAAAATGAGAATTCATGTATCAACAGATACTTGAAGGCCAGCTTGCTCTGAATATACCTTAAACCAAGTCTTTATGGAAAGTGAGTCATTATTTAATTTTCTTGATAGTCCTTTGACTAGTCCTTAGGTTCCAGCACTGCCAAATGAATCTCACATCTCAGGGAGAACCATAAGGTTTTTCAAGCTGTGTCACTCTCTTTCTCACTCAGTTGTGTGCTGGATGGTCTTACTCACTTCTGACCTCCTGTCTGAGTTTCAGCAATAGTGAGCCTTAAAACATCATTATGCAGTATGGTTCAAAACAGATCACATGAAAATATTCATAATTATTGCTTAGTACTCTGCCTCTATTACAGCTCTAGGAAGTGTTTGAATTCTCATGGATATTTAACTTCTGGGATCTCATTACAAACACTAAAAATGCCTCAAGATTTTTACATGACACTAGAAAACCACTGAAGGTTTTAGAATAGAGGGGGGAGATGTGACATTCTGCAACTTTGACGTAGTGGTGGGTGCCAGGCCTTTTTTTTCCTTTTTTTTTTTTTTTTAAGAGCGATTTCATTGCTCTTTAAAATTTCCTAAGCTGTTACCTCTACAAAGTGGGATTTGCTAAAACTCTTCTGATCATTTCAGCGCCTACTTCAGTCAGTGCACCTCTAAGGGCTGGACACCCTGATCCAGTTGTGGTCTGGGTGGGCAGATGCAGGTTTCCTTCCAGAAGAGCATTCAGCAGCTCGGGCAGGCTCCTGGCTGACTTCTCCTCTTCTCTGGGGTTCACATGGCATGAAGTAGTCACGGAGCATAATTTATCTGAGTGTTGCTTCCTCCTGAGTTCAAATGGGACTTCGGACTGTTCACATTATGCTGAATCATCACAGTAAACTATGGTATACTTCTCTGATTTAACAGTTTGATGTGTAGGGAACTGCCCGTCAATTAGTCCAGTCGTACCTGGAGATCATGGGCATTTGGCTACCCACCGAAGAAACAGGCAGTGGGTATGTTTTAAATGTGCAGGGCTCATAACTTTACCTCACAGCCTGCCTTTTCAAGCATTTTTTCCTTAAAACCCTTACTCTGAAATGTGTAGAAGGCAAGAAGAAGGTAGGCCTGCAGCATGTCAATAAACTCTTAAATTAAGGGAAATGTTGTTTGGCTCAAGAGTTTTACAGTGAACTGAAGGTAGTCTTGGAAAGACACAGGAGAAGGCTTCATGTGGTAATAAATGCATTCTTAATGATTACTTATCAGAACTGTGAATAAAAGGTCAAAAATGGCTTGATTAGTTCAGTTACCTGTTTCCTGATATACAAAGCACTTCTACCAAACTTGTGTCCTCCTTCCAGGATCAGTTAATTATTCATGAAATAAGCACGCAGCATATTTGATCTCCAACTTTCAAAAGTCTTCTCCCGGATAAGGGAAAAATGCGTATCGTGTTCCTGGTTCTCCATTGTTTACATTCTGCTTTCCTCGTGAAGCACACCCCTGAGGGTCTAATGCTATGCCTTGAACCGTTCTAGGTGCCATTTATGAAAAAAAGTACATTGGACAAAATGCAATGTCAAACTCTAACACATAAGTTGCAATTAATAAAATACGTGGCAATGAATTACATGCCATGTAAGTATGTGGCTTCAATATAAAAATTAAAATGTCTGAAAGTAAATCTAGTGCTGAGCAATCATGTTGATAACTAAAATTTTGACAGTTCAAAATGTTATCGCTTTTTGACCCAGAAAGAAATCAGTGCCAAAGCTAGCGATGTTCTCCAGAAGTGTAAGCTTCTTACCTGGTTATAGCAGATCGTGAAAATGTTTTTATGGAAGACAGTGGGAGTAGTATTTACATGTTTACCACTTGGTAAACAATTGGGACAGCTGAATAGGGGATGACAAAGGCTGATAGGTATTGGTGAGTCTGGTGAGTGGTATCAGATAAATACTTGGTTCTTTGCATATCCCAGACCCGTTCAAGATTTGACATAAAATTGCTTTTGAGAGCAAGTAAAGTAAAACTCAATTTTTCAGGCAGATGAGTCTTCCTTTTGACATCTCGGTCATGAATCATTCCATTATCACATTAAAAACCAAGAGCAAGTCTAACTTGCTAAAACAGTCGTCACGCCTCCCCAAGTGTTCAACTGTGAGAGGCATTCACATATTTTATTGACAACTTAGTAAGAGAGCAGGTAAAATGCTGACTTAAAGTGTCATTTTATTAAGTGCTGTCCTCAGTGAGTATTTGTGATTTACCATTCTTGCAGCTGCGTATACTGGGATTATTTTTAATAATCCAAGGAATTTTTTTAAGCCTCTCTTTCTCTCTTGTTGTATGTATTGTGTATATATTCTCCAATGAGCGTCAGTTCTCAGTACTGGGATACGAGGAACCTGTTCCAAGGAAATTCAATTTTTAGGGCAAGAGGAAAACACCTGACAACATAGATGAAAAACAGACCCTCCTTATACATGTGAAACAAATTGCTTTTTACTAAGCTTCTCTCATTTTCTTTTTGCACAGTGCTTGCTTAACAAATTGTAGTCAATAATCTGCCTCCTGACGGTTCTTTTTGTCTTAGATCTTCAGCCTTTTTAAAACCATCCGTGTCTCGGTGACTACTCCGCACATCTGTGGCAGCATTGGTAATAATATTTTGCCCTGCAGTTAGTGATTTTTACAGCAAGCTCTCAAAAATCTAGTGAAAGAGCCTTTCAGAAGGGCCTTTTTTATAGGTAGCAAAACAGATGTATAGAGAGATGAAATGGCATGGAAAAGATAACAATACATTTATGCCTCCCATTTCCTTGTCTCTTGCTGTGCTTACTCTGCATGATCTCTGCCTGACCTACAGGGTTTTTTTCTTAGTTTAATTCGTTGAGTTTGTGGCTCTGAGTATATTGCTTTACTTTTATCTCATGTCTTCAAGCCATAACTCTTTATCTCCTGACTCAAAGCTGCAGGACTGAAGGTTGAAGCTGAATTTCTTTCTTCTTTTCTCAGAGCTCTGGTGCTCTGGAAAGAAAAATTGGCAGAGCTAAATAGCTCTGTCAGGGAGAAAGAACAAGACAAGCATAGCAGACCAAAATTTTCAAAATTGTCTAGTAATTTTAGATGCACTAATTTTGGGTGCACAGTTTGACAAAGGAGACTCATTTACAGCCAGGCCTCTGTAGTTTGGCAGCCAAAAACATTAGCATCTTTTGATAATCTCGGCTACTTTAGTATTTTTCTAGATAATGTGATTTTAAACAGATAACTAAAATGAAACTGTATTAGAAAAGATAATTAAAGTCTCTTGGAAATGATGATTAGTTTTATTGCTTGTGTGTTCTGGTCTTAACTATAACAAGAATAGGTAACCTTCTAGAAAAGGCTTCTGACAAGCTGGCTTTTAATTTCTGACTTTTAATTTTTGACTGAGTGAGTGTTTAATTCCAGTTCAAGGGGTGGCTTTTAACAAAAGGCTCAGCTGCCATTGGCTTTGTGTTGCCAACTGATGGGACCTGCAAAGCTGTGGCCGTAAGCAGACCTGCCTGGCGCTGGTCCAGAACAGACAACAAGATGCCTGTCCCAGGAGCGTCCTCCTAAGCAGCCCTGAGCTGAAAGGCCAGGCAGGTTTTGCAGGTGCAGAACTAGTCGGCCGTGGTCTCACTGCCTCCCTCCTCACTTCTGCCAAAGGGGGGCTGCCTCAAAATCAGATTGCATCAGTCCCCAGAGGAAGGCAGAATGAGCAGCAGAGCAGCTTCCTGGGGCATCTTCTTCGGTTTTCCTTGTGCTTTTGAAACCTCGTGAAGTTGCTGTGTTTATGCAGTCTGGAGACAGTAGTTGATCTATCATTTATATGCCTGAATAAAAATAAAAGTTAGTTTATAATTTCATTTATGATGTTTTAACTTATCTTAATTCCTAATCGAGCAAAGTTTGCCTAGTTGTGTGTATTCCTAAGAAAGCAGTAAGTCGAAATAGGTATTGCTGATTTGTTTTTCTCCAAGAAATTATTTATTAGTTTCCATTGCTCTGAATTTCTGTTGAATTTTTAAGACATCTCCTTACGTGTTACATTTCAGCAGCAGGAGTCAGTGGCTAATTAGTATGCAGAGATCGTTTTGGTCCTGGTCTTGCTTAATAGCACTAACCTCAAAATAAAAAGTTAATTAGAACGAGTAAAGTTATTAAAAGTGCCTGTGTGATTTAAAAGTTGAGGTCTGCATTTCCAGGAGAGTCTTAGGCATTTTGGAAACCTGATTAAATTAAAATCCTTTATGAGGATACATGAAAATAGGACTTTGGCTTTAAATCACCTTGGTGATTTTGAAAATCTTCCTCAGTGTCTTTCATCATCTCACACAATAAATGGTAATCCTTCACAGGTGAAATTGTCTGTATACCATTCATAACTGTGGAAGAGTGCAAGGACATCATCGCCAACAGCATGAATTTAGTCCAAATCCTTCACAGAACCCAAGAGCACTTCAGATAACAGTTAATTTTAAACTACGGGTATTTAAAAACAGTTAGATGAAGATACAAGCAAGTTGTTTTGTTTTTTTTTTTTTCATTTTAGTTCTTCACTGTCAGGAGAGACTCATGGCTGTTTGTGTAACAGTAGAGGTTACTTTTCATAGCCCAGACCTATAAATGATGTATGCTGACACCCAGCACATCGTGGGCTTAGGCAGAAGAGCAAGCTGAGTCACAGGGTTGCTGAGGGGAGGCAGAGCCTTTCTTCCGAAACTCCTTCTTCACATCGAGCACAGCAGTACTCGGATACCCTTGTCCACATACCTCCACATACACATTGTCCACATTGGCCCATAGAAAACTAGTTGGGTGTTGTTAGCCCGAGTACCAAGGAATAAAGTGTCCGTGAGAGGCCCAGTTGCTACTGATCTGGGATTCTTGCTGCTAAATCCTCACCAGCGAAGCAAAGACTAAATGAGCCTGGAGACAGATCAGTCTTTGGACCTGCAGTGACTCTCTTCAGTGGCAATTGACTGGCTGCAATGATATTAGTTGTAAAAGATGCAAGACTATATGGAGGGAAACTAATACACTGAATGGGATAATGAATAATCTGCTGGCTGCGCTTGGTGAGGGGGGTGAGATGCAGTGACGGGATGAAGGAGAGACGGGATGCAAAGGACTTGGGACCACTTCTAGTGAGGTGGCTGCGGGACATCTCAGGCCCTTTAAGTGTTTTGCTTCTCTTCTGCAAAAGCATCTTCAGATGCTTATCATAGAATCATAGAATGGTTTAGGTTGGAAGGGACCTTAAAGATACCTAGTTCCAACCTCCGTGCCATGGGCAAGGACACCTCCTACTAGACCAGATTGCTCAAAGCCTCATCCAACCTGGCCTTGAACACTTCCAGGGATGGAGGCTCCACAGCTCCCTGGGCAACCTGTTCCAGTGCCTCGCTACCCTCACAGTAAAGAATTTCTTCCCAAGACCTAATCTAAATCTACCCTCTTCTAGATTGAAGCTAGTTTGAACTACAGGCCCTTGTAAATGTCCCTCTCCTGCTTTCTTGTAGGCCCCTTGCAGATACTGGAAGGCTGCTTGTGATAGTTCAGGTAGTATTGAATTCGTATTCTGTTTTACGTGTCCTATCTTGATAATATAATAGGTGTTTAATGCAGCTCTGCCTGTCTCCCTTTTTCTATTTGTCTGGAATATCCTTGGTATTTAAGACCAACCCTTATGTCAGCTTCTGTATTAAAGAGTGTGCTTCGGAAATTATGCTAATTAAGCTGGAGTGTAATTACGGGCTAGAAAGATTATTTCACAGTCAGAATTGAATTGTTGTAGATAAATGTGCATTAACTTAATAGTGTGCAGCTAATTAGTTTTGCTATTTACTCGTAGAAGTTAAAAAAAAGAGATGTAATCCATTACACAAAAGCTTGAGAAATGAATATATTGCAAAGCCAATGGGAAGCGTACTCTGAATCTCTCTTTAATTATTGTTTTGCTGGAATTTTTCGCAGTTTTCCTAGTCTGAAATGACAATGGGCACAAGTAGCTAATTAACATACTTAACTTCATGTCTGCTTAAAATATATATTGTGCAAGTAAAATGTATGATTGCCAGTTTGACAGTTACATATCTGTAATTCATACTAAAGTGGTTACAACATCACATATGTTAGATCTCATTATGTAGCAAATGAAGGTGGAGACTTTATTTGCTGTGCGTATCAAACTTTATTTTTCAAGTTCATCAGCAAGCTCAAATTTGAGTTGAGCATGTTTTAAGGGAGGAAAGACCTAAGCAGTTACATGGTGGACACATATACCCTAAATAATGCTTACAACATTGCAGGTGCATAGTTGTGGTAAAGTACTGAAAACCACAGAAAGCTGAATTACTTTATTTTCCAAGTTCTATCTGGATCCCAGTCTGAAACTGAAAGCCTTCAGGAGTTTGTCAACAAACGCGTAATTTTGTATGTTCCAAAAATACCCATGTTTGTTGTACTTCTCAGACATCCATGAGTATGAAAATAAGGCTGCAAAACATTCTTCTTAATGTAAATTAGTATCAGTTTCTGGGAAAGTCTAATATAGCCATTTGATTTGTGCACATAACTTCATATATAGAAATTGTTTATAAGCCACCTGTGAGCATGTTTCTTCCCTGGACTTCCCAGTGAAAGAGACTGCAGTATAAATTAAAGGAGTGGTTAAAAAGTGTAATGTCAAACTGAAGTGTGGTGTGCTCTGAACTTCATCTGCAATGTAGCTGACAGAGCTTGTGGTATGTTCACCTTTCTTTATGCTCAAATGAAAAAACATAGAAGAAGGAGATATTTTTATGAAACAGAGACAAAATCATCTCAAACCAGTGATATTTCCACTAATAAAAAAATAATGCTAGAAATAATATCCTCTGTTGCAGAACAGTTCCACAGCTTTTCTACATTGAGTTTTAATGAAATTGGATATCAGTTTCATTTTTATCAGGTTTTATCAAGAACACAAGCTCCTGTGTGAATTCATATTTGCCATTAGAAGAAAACTTATGAACAGCAGGTATTGACATGGACGTAAAAAAATCTCAGACTTTTCCCATTCCCAACCTCCCCTTGTGCAAACAACACAGCTGAAAAATCTGTGAACTTCGTTGTGTTTGAACTTGAATTTGAAATTTGCAGCAGCAATTTGAAATACAAATTTCAAAATCATACAAATTTTGTCCTAAGATGACCAAAAATGTGAAATTACGGATGTGTAAGAAACACATTTATTCTGCTTGCAGACATCAGTGGCTATGAAAAAAGGAAAGAGGGGAAAAAAATTCAAAGTTTGCTTCTGTATCCTGTGTGACAGGCGGTTGATTGCCAGCCTAGACAGCGAGATCTTGTGTCTGTTCTGTCCAAGCATGCTCGTGTCTTCTGTAAAGCAGGTTATACTGTCCAGCCTTGATCCGAGTGTATCTCAGGGGAGGAGAGGAAAGGAAATAAACGGTTATCAGAATGGGGTCAGTGTCTGTGAGTGAGGGTTGATAAAGATGACTGGAACCACCTGTCATTACGATTTTCATCAGTCTAGCAAGTGAACCCACTACTCATTTTGGGAGCGTTTTAGAGCAAAATCTAGTTTCTTAAGTCTAGTCAAAAGCAACGAGATTCATATAGGGTACACAAGCTACATGAATTGCACGTACTACAGAATCAATGCTTAAATCTTTAACCACCGTTTAAACTACTTTGAATTCTAAATATATCAGAAATTATTTTATGAACAGCTCTCTTATCAGTTCCTTAGTTGCATGTAACCACGATCTGAGCACAGGCGCTGAAGTCTGAGGCAATCATTCATGTTAGAGCTATAGGTTGTAAATACTGGATGTTTTTATAGCTGGAGTTGATGCTGTCAGCTGAACACGTAGGGGACAGTTTCAAAGCCAGAGGGAGTGGCATTGGCCTTTTAGCTTAAATAAGGAAATCTGGAGGGGGGAAAGGTTACCCAAAGTCTGAAAAGGAATTAGCTCTGAGGTGAAAAAGGGAAAGGTGCAGTTCCCAGTCTGTACCTCTTGCGGTTGGCAGAATACATTGCAGGGTGTCACACACCAGCTAAATCCTTGAATCAGTGAAGGTAATGGGCACTGGAATTCAGTATATGAGATGAAAAATCCCACCCAGAACGTGTTGCATGGAAAATCGTACCATGCAACTGACAACTAAGTACCATACAACTAAACTCATCTTTATTCTGTAGGTAGCTGTACTTCTGCAGGCAGAGGAAAGATTTTTGATAGGTTGAGGCACATATTTTCCCTTAATGTATTCTAGCTTCAAAGACCTCTTTAAGATATTGATTCTGATTTCTAAATGACAGATCCTTGGCAGTACTTCTCTCATCCTTTAATAAGGGCAATTGCGCTGAATCAATAGCGTGATTATTTTCTGCAGTGGATTTATTAGATATATACAGTGTTTCACAGTTCAGCTGGAAACATTTCTGCAGAAGTGCTGTGCAGAACAGTCTGCAGCCTCGTTCTTTTTGTAAAGGATAGAAAAGTCATGTCCCAGTTGTAACCTGATAGGATGGCAACTAAGAGAGGAGCTGGTTTTCCCCGTTCAAAGGATGTTTTTCTGTGAGTTGCATTTTACTGAGGTAAAACTATCAAATATACATATGAGATGTCTATTTTATGTTTATTTAAAATCTACAGCCTACTTCTGCCATGAACTCTGAGTATCGTCCATGTAAATTTTTTTTCTCTGTTTTGCCTTTTGCATTATTTTTTTAGGTAAGACATGCTGTTCTTGGTCTGGCTTTGTTATTGACAGCAGTTGAGGGTTGTGAATTTCCCTGATACTGTGTTGGTAGCACTGGGAGTACTTTCTGTTAGTCTTATCTGTCCATTGATGATCTCGTCATTCTTCTGCTGGCTTTTGTGTCATTGTGGAGACTCTGGGTTATCCTGAGGCCCAAACAGAGAGCAGAAGTATTATCGTGTGAGATACGCAGCTAGAAACAGAAGTATAGCCTTGTTTCCTGATTCAGTACTCTGAAAAGGGAGATACATATTAGGTTTGTTGGTGCTTTGAATAGAAGAGGACATGATTGAAACACCCTGTTAGAAATAGCAACAACAAAGCAGCAGCCCTTCTGAATGGGTATGGGCAGACAAATTTTTTTTTTTTTTTTCCCTTTATAAACTGAAACTGTTGTTAGGGTTAACAAAATCCGAGATAGATTAAAATTTCCCTACACGAGGCCATCTGCAGCTTGAGCAACGTATGCTGCAGCATACGTGCCAAATAGCGGAAGACTTGCAACCAGAAATTGACTTTGATGGCCCAGAAGGTCTCTTCTTGTCTTGCAGTCCTCTGAAATACTGTCCAGATCCTCTGCATTTTTAAACTCTTGAAAACCTTTTGCAGTCAGCTAACAGTGAATCAGTGTATTCGGTTCAGAGAGTGGAAAACTAGGGCTGAGGATTTAATAGTGTCTCTAACTTTTGCCAGTTTTTCTGTTTTTCCCCTGTGAGAGGCAGGTAAGCGCTGTCTCTCTTTACCCATGCCTGACATGAAGATGATGAGATCTCTGCAGTGCGTTAGGAGAGTTTCCTAGAATTTCTACCGTGCTTTGAAGTAGATGAAAGGCATGTGATGGGAAGTAGCAACAGTATTTGAGTGTCACTACTCATTACTGGTGGATGTTTTTCCTTCCATCCAACACCTTTCCATTTGAGCAATTTTTTAACAATTTGACTCTTTTTATTATTGATCCCATGAACTTTCTGTCTCCTGAGTGTCAAGTATATCTTGCATTATTACATTGTTTTGGTGGTTGTACATTGAGATATATCAAGCTAGCATGCAGGAGACCAGTTTTTTCGTGCTTAATGAAAACTGAAATAAAGGCAGCAAAAAAAAGCCATTAGTCTATTTCTCTGTGTCAAGAAGATCAAATTCAAGTGCATTTATAGAATTGTACAGGTTGCAAGTTTAATGAACAGAATTAGTTCCTCTGCTTCTCTAAAAGATTGGAATCTAGTTGTAAGAAAAGAAAATGAGAATAGTTTGTTGTTTGATTTTTTTAAAAATTCAGTATTAGAAATTTATGTGGGTTTTTCTCTTGGCTTTCCAGACTTGGTGTTTGAGTGTTTCAGGGCAAATTCTGGGGCTTATCAATTTGTATGATATTTGGAGTCACCTTTAAGTTTTATTGTTTAATATTCATTATTTAAGCATCAAAAGATTGTCTACTTTGAAGAGTTTACGGTGCTCAGAAAGACAAGGAGTGCTGCAAAGTGTTAGATAGATAAGAGCGATGCCTGGGCATGTATGTGTGGAGATAAGGTGAGAGTTGCTGCCACGCAGTGAGAAAGTAAGCCAGTAATACACTGGATGGAGTAATTGCCAAGGAATGAGACAGCAGAAGGTATTTAGGAGTAATACTTTCTAATACTTCAGATGGACACCCTTTCCTTGCCCCCACCCCAGCTGTAAAAAGTACTTTTGCAGCTGTCATGCTTTGGGCCGGAGTGGCCACTGAAACGAACGACAGATGTTCTGCCCCACCTCCAAGGAGAGGAGGGAGAGAGAGAGAAAGAGACTTGCGCTAAAGGGTATGCACTGTTGGCATTTCCTGTTGTCTGCTCTTTGCACACACAGAAAATACCCAGTTTCTGGTTGTAGTGCTCCCTCCTTTCCCGTGGCAGTCAGCAGGTTACCCAGATGGCCACCTGCTCCTGCTTTGTATTTGTGGATAGGAGGGAAACATCCATTTTCGTTGTTTTTTTATTTTCCCAAACCTGAAAAGGCCTGAGTTTCCATCATCCCTGCTGGAGAAGGGTAGAAGCAGTTCTTCTGTCACCATCCTGCGACTCAGGAGTTCTGCTGGGGCCAGAAGCTTGATCAAGCAGAGAGCAAAGGGGAGAGGCGATCCATGTGTTGTCATATCGGTTATCATGAAACTCATTGTACTTAATAACATGACGTTAAAAGCTCAGACTGGAGAGAGGTGGAGTGCCTCAAAACCTTTTGGAAACTCTTGTGGTGTTGGTTATTTCAGAAGATAACGTGGATGCTCTGAGACTTTCAGGGAGTATTGAGTGTGCCAGCTTCCTCTCCTGCAGATGAGCGTGGTTTGAATTGTTAACATTGGTGCTGTTAGGCTAATGCTAAATTGTTACTGCTGCTTTTTTGTTCCTTTTTTTTTTTTTTTTTATAGCTGCGGTGGTTAGGTGTCTTAATATTAGCGTGTGGGGAAAGAAAATAAGTATCTTCCGCTCTAAAGTGCTCTTCCCATTTCCCTAGGAAAATCATGGGGTTGTGGAGTAACATTTGTTCTTTGGAAAGCATGCGTTTCTACATGGCCAGGTAGGAGCAGGATCTCAAAAGCTTTTTTCCTCTGTTGTTGAAATACAGAAAGGTTTAGGAGCCTCTGAATGGGAACACTAGTTTAGAAAAGGAGACAATTTTGATTTACAGGTCTCCAGAGACAGAGAATCTATCAAACCTCGGAGAAAGGCATTCAAGTAAATAACTGTGTGTGACAAAGTGAGTCAATGACAGAGTCAAGGCTGGAATCCCTTAGGTCTGTCTACTGCTTTAATCTTCTGTCTACATTTCCACCTTTCTGATCTATGAAGAAAGCATATCCACATCTGTAACAGCTATTCTGCTGCTGAGCAACGTTTCACAGTCTTCTGAAATCTTCCCTGTGAAGTGTGAACTCCTGTACGCAGACAGAAGGAAGCATAAGCTGATCTCTCAGGAAAGGGTTAACTTTGCATATTTTCACAGCTGCAATGTATTAAGCTACTGTAAGACCCTTCTGTAGTAGGGGTTCAGAAAAATGTTATATGTTGCAGGGGGAAAGAAAATAAATTAGGCAGCTTAAAGACATCTTGATAGCTTACCTAATTTGCCTCTTACTTGCCTTTGCAGAAGCAGTCCTTGTATATGCAAATGCCTGCAGAGGAAGAGATAAAACAAGATTTTCTAGACTATTTCAGCTCAATAGCCCCAAAAGACAAATGCCACTTTCTAACAAAAAAACCCAAACAAACAAAACACTCAAGAAACCAAATGGTACAAATGGCAAAATTAAAGATATCCTAAAGCACTGAAGTTCCTAATTTTTCTCAGCTCCCAACCCCACAGTCTAGAGGAAAAATAGCATTTTACCAGCTACAGCAGGGTTTGGCTACCGCAGGGCACAGGCAACTTTTTTCTTAAAAGCTCCCTAACTGGGAGTGAGGGAATTAAGTATTTATAGATCAGTACTGATAGCGTGAAAGATTATTTCGTAAAGGTTCATAAATATATTTCAGTTAAAAAAACATTTGTAAATGTAATCAGGGTAACCTTGAGCAGATAATACTTATACCTCTGAATGTAATCGTGTTGTATTGGAGGCAGTAACCTAGAGCTGTAAATAGTACCACGTTGGGCCAGTGTCATTAGGTAATCTTTACTCAACGGTATCATCTTTAAAGTCTTTTCCTCTTAAGATGAAAAAGTTCAAGAAATCTACAGACGCTTCAGCTCCAGGTCATTTTTGTTACATTGAAGTAGTTCTCATCTCGCCTCTTCACAATCTCACTTCTTACGGTTTTCTTATTTTAAAATCTAAATCATAGGTAGTAATGTAAGAACAGCAAAGTGATGCCTTATTGGAGAACGTATAAAGGATACAAAAGCAGAACTGCAGGAGGGTATATTTCCCATTGTACAAATCAGTTTTAGCCTTTCGCTTTATCGGAGGAGTGATTTTTTGAAGTGCTGGATTAGCCCTGAGACCTCAGGTTTATGCTTCTCTTTAAGACCTGGGACACGCTGAGCATCTCCATCGCTGCTTGGCAGAGCTGGGCAGGAATCCTGTGCACCTGCCACAGCACGTCCTCCTCTGCACCACATTAGCAGACACAAATACAATGTAAAAACCGCAGTTGTGGTGAATCTGTGTAAGCACTACTGCGTGGTGGTTCCACAGTTTAGGCCGCATGGAAGTGTAAACCAAGGAAAATGTCATAACCCAGGAGCAGCATCCAGGTTTTTGGCAGGATTGCCAAATGTTTGTACAGCTGTTTTACATTCAGCTGTGCTAAATTTGAAATCTAGGGAGGGTGTAAGCTACATGCTTAACTAAAAATAAAGTATATTGCAGTGCTGTCAAATGTTGTTGACAGTCGTATATTATACACCTAAATTGCGAGAATGCAAAGCGTTGCCCATTTGCATCAGTGAAATTATTGATCCGGTAAAGTGGGTCCGGGTATGGCAGATCGTATCCTAACACTGTGTATACTAACAGGTTGCAGTATACCTGGGTAAGTCGATCCGGTGTATTACTCGAATGAAAATCAGTAACTGTTGGGCCAAGCGTATCTTTCTAATGTTTGCCTGCTCAAGTGCTGACAAGCTCTGAAATCAACTTTTCCCATACCTCAGGTATCATTAGACTCTGTAGTGAAATGCTTTCTCCTCTTTCTGATTCCCTTTCTACCATTTGTACAATTTTTTGCCTGCAAATCAAATTTACAGTTGTGCATGTATTAAAAAAAAAATGAAGTAACCCAGCAATGAAGAGGTTATTGTGATCGTTTTTTCATGTTAGAAAGCCATTTATCAAGCACGCTGCTCCAACAACAGCAGCTCTTCAGAAAGTGTTAAGAACTCCTTTAGAAGAAGAAGCAAATGGTGAAGATTTGTGAGATTCAAGAGTTGGAGGTTTGGTGAGATGTGTACATTTACTCCAGTTGTATGACACAATGAATTTGCATCAGTCGTGCGAAGCACCCCACACAGGCTGCAGTTTTCGGGTTGGAATAAACAGTAATGTAGATGGATTTCTTTGTTTCTTTAGAACTTACATTTTTATTCATAGAAGATAAATCTACTGTGCCTTTTCTCTGTCCTTACTTCTGGTGCTTCCAAATTTAGCCTAAACTATGTCAGATTATTTTGTTACTAACCTTCCCAGTAGTCTGGGTTTCGTTTATCTTTCTTGAAAGGACAAAACAGAAGTACAGGGAGTTCTCTGCTGATAAGGGTTCATTGCTGCCCTAGGGGGTTTGTATTAAGCCCAACCCTGCGGTAACTACATCTTGTGGATATACATGGTTTGTATCAGCGTGGGGCTGAAGATGAAGGTGATCTTGCTTCTTGTTGTACGCTTCTTTGGCCAAGTTTGACTGGAGAAGACAACGTGGTGAAGGGTTTTGAGGGTTTTCCAAGGTGAGCGGAACAGAGATTGACATCTCTGTATTTTATTTCGTAAAATTGTGTGCTAAAGGTACCCAACGTTCATGTGTTACATTTTCAAAGCAAATATAGCAGTTCTGCCTCCTCTTGAACTGTAGCAGATCATTCAGACCAGGCCGACAATCTGTGTATATGTATGTTCTTGCATGTGGTGAAGCATGTTTGAAAAAGGGAAAATACTTAAGGAAATACTTCAAATTTAAGTCCTGATAAATTAAGTGTAATAAATATGTGTTCACTTTTGTTTGACCAACTGTCATAGAATCACAGAAAGAAAATGAGGGAACGGGCTGGTAGGTGGCTTCTTCCTCTTTATGTCACAATCCTTGTCTGTGGATTATGTTTAGGTATTTTTGATTTTTTTTTTACCAGTTTAACATCTTGTCTTTGCTCTTTTTAAGTGTTCTAAGATGAAGTCCGTAGAGAGAGATTCCTGTAGTATTGGTATGTTCCCTTCCAAATATTTTTAATCAAAGTAGCTTATCCCTTTAAACATGGGAAGTATTTCTTTCTTTGATCTTCTCTTGGCTCTTGATTACTTCTTGTGCTTGGTCCTGAGCTATATGTAGTTTGTTTTTTCGTAGAACTACCAGAAAACTGTTCTCACAGCTCTCCTTTCAGAAACAAAGCAAAAGGGATTTTCAGGCTTCATTTATTGAAACTGGGAACTGGGGGGGGGCAGGCAAACAGAGGGTATATCTCTGTAGGCACAAGTTCAGCAAAAAGTCTTGTAGACTGGCATTAGCAATGCCACGATGTATGAGTTAGAAATCTAGGAAAGGTTATCCTTAACTCAGATTGTATTGTCCTTGCCTTTGAGCACCATTTCATGCATGAAAACCTCTCCTTCACCAGTCTAAGACTGTCTCACGTATACGCATGCGTATTAAGATAGGCAGGCGCATATGGACCTGTCTGGTTTAAACATACACTTTTGTAATAAATTTATCTAAAAATTGTGCATTGTCTTTGATAAATGCTTGGTGGTAGTTCAGTCTTTGTCAAGCATATGGTTCTTCATAGCAGGCGTCTTCACAGCACTGCCTTTGGGGAATGCTGCTGGGACGGGAATAGCTCTGGGTGTCAGTGCTTGCCTTTGCCAACTGCTTGATCAGATGTGATCTGCTTTAATAATGTAAATCAGATATAAGAACCCAGGCTCTCGTGAGATTCACTGTGACCAATGGATGGAGAGTAAACAGAGCCATCACACCTGCTTCTTCAATGCTGCGTAGAAGCGATTGGTATCCTTAGTTACCAACTGGAGACCTATGCTTTTAAAAATCATTTTGTAGCCTTTTTAAAATCGGTGCAGATATAGATGTAACAGGAATTTTGGTTTTGCCTTTCTGTGTGTCATCAGCATTTGCAGTAGCAGAAAAAGACAGTTCTGGTATAATTCAAGCAAATATTCAGATGCAGTCCATACTCTGTATTCAGCAGCACCTTTAAGTGATCCCACATAGCCAGTGCACTCAGCTGTGTTACTAACAATCTGTCTTGAGTCTGCATCTCCTTTACTTTCTGACATGCGTGTGTGATATGACGGCAGGAGCAGGAGTTGGTTTCGATGCAATACTTGCTGTACCCAAGTCAGCCTGGATTTCTTGACTGCTTCTGCTGCTCAGTTTCAGAGTTGTTGTGTCTCATGTCCAGCTCCTTGTTGATTCTCTTCAGTTGTTCACAGATAATATGTAGCCTATTGTGATAGTCTAGGCATACATATTGCCAGCTTACATATAACTCAGCCTTCCTCTTTGGGTCCTCTTCCACCCCTGGAACAGTAGCCTGCTGTAATCCATGGAACATCTGCCTTAGTCACCACTTCAAGCTCAAATCTTCTGCAGGATTCAAAATGCAATCAAGCCTACATTCCTAGAGCACAGTTTCTATCAAAGAAAGAAGGTGGAACACCTTGCCATGCTTTGGTCAGTCTCCTCAGATGAGGACGCTTCCTACAAGTAATGCACTTTTACAACCTGACAAAATATTTGGAGTGCACAGCAAATGCTGCTTTCCAGTCAAAGCTGTGAAGTTCTTGCAGATCTTGTGGAAAAACCCACACTAGCACCTGAACAGCTTAGTGTTGGTGTTCCAAGGGAAATGGAGGCAATAACAGAAGATCTTGGATGTACAGATGCTAGTTTACTCTTCATTTTTGGATCAACTACACAGGTACTGTTTGGTAGCATTCTCAAAGATTGCATGCCATGCACCTCCTCAGATTTACTCCAGCCTTCTGGCTTGTTTCACCGTCTGTGTGGATTGCCTCGCTCAGATTTTGTAAGCGTGGGGCTGTTAATAAAGGACACAGGCTTAGGTAGTGTTTGTTTAGGATATTCACTAGAGTTTCAAATTTTGCTTAATTCTACTTTATAATTTTACTAGGGATTGGATCCTCATGTGTTGCTAGTTTAACTAATTGCCACGTGGCACAATATCAGATGTTTCACGGAAATTGAGGTAGATTTGATTTTCATTATCCTACTCCCTTCCTTTAATCTGACCTTTATCTTCATCAAGTACCGACCTTACTGCTGTTTTTTGTTGGTAGGCAGTAAAAGATATTTTGCTATCTAATTTCAATTATTTTTCCAAGGTGTGACCCAGTTTAGTCCGACTCTTGACTTCTACAACATACCTTCCTTCTCTGCTAGATTTTTTCTTTTACTTTTTGTTTGGCTCTCTATTTTAATATGCATTTTTTGGCACATAGGTATGCTTGAAGTCATGGCCTGAAAGTTGCCCCACATCTATGCAAAATGTTCCAGGTAGTTTTGTACCTGTGTCTTCCAGAAATTCCAGTCCTCTTCCCTTCTCAAGACCTCTGCCAGTTGACTTCATTAAATAGCCTTCCTAACTTTTCATAATTAGGCCAAATTAAAAAAAAAAAAAAAAAAATCCACAACATTTTTTCAAGTAAATGTTGTTAATAGAGCCACAAGCTGGCTGTTCTTAAAAATAAAAATCCTCTTTCTTTAGCTTACTTTTTTTTCCACCTGTAAGACACTTGTATAAAACAAATGAAAAATTTAAACCCCTGGAAACTAGTTCTTCTTGCCCTGAAGGCTGCTAAAATTATCACAATTATTCAAGCAGCCTTAACTGTTGACAGAAGTTTTTGTTTGTTTTATATAGCTACCGTATTTCATTTAGAAACTACTAAAAATATAATCATCTTGGAGACCATCTGCTTGAAATGACAGTGCATACTGGGGCTACATTTTAAAACTTTTTTCACTGCTTTGTTCATTATCTCTCCGAAAACTGGTTACATGAAAAACTCACTTTTTAGTGCTAAGGATTTCTTTTCTGAATTAATTTTCTACTTAACGTCCAACGTGCAGACAAGCATTTCCAACAAGGATTCATACATCACTTGTTTGCTGACTTTTCTTCTGGGGAGATCAGAGGGGAAAAGTAAACACAGCCTTGTTTTCATATGTAAATACCATGTCAAGACCGCAGGTTCATCAGAACAATTAAATGTACCTTTGATGAAGGGACCTTTTCCTTTTGCCCTCTCTTTGCCTCTTCTGACCTGGATTCCAGGACAAGAGGAAGAAGAACCTGAGCTGGTTGTCAAGCTCCATGGTGTACTACTGTACCTAACAGGCTTTTTGTGTATTTGTTTTCTGTTCGAGTAATACACATACTATGAAGGAGGAAATTTCCTTTGGGAGATAATTTGATGATAGAAGTTCCAACACTTTGAAGTGTGGTTATTTGGTGTAAAACATCTCATTTCAACTGTCCCCCATTGTTGTCTTGTCATACAAGCTGTTTTCTTCTGGTATTTTGTATCCTCTCAAAAATACCAACACCTGCACTTGGCATCTAGGATTGAAAATGAGACTAAATTAGAAGTGGAGCTAGGAGAATTAATTTGTCCTTGGTAAGGTTGTTGGATTGAGGTTTTTTGCATTTTTTGTTTTTTATTTTTATTTAAAAATATTTCCTGGAAGATGTCTTTGGTTAGCTGAGAGCCATGTATTTAGGAGGCGGGTCTTATATGTTTGAAGAACTTGTTAACATGTGTTAACATGGTTAACAATAAGAAAGCAAGTACAAGAGGAAGCTAACATGTCAGATAGCATTGTTTCTATCACCTCTGTCAATTTATGATTTGTTTGTGGGTTTGTACTACCCATTGTTGAACAGAAATAAGTGCTTAACCAAAGAATCACTTCTTTTTCACCTGTTAACACAGTCATAGTAAGCTGGTATACACAGAAAATGTGGTGTTTGCCATCTTTGGCTGCTGAAGTTTCTAGCCTTCCCTGATACCTTTTACAATGTTGTCTGACTTTTCCAAATATCAATTCAATGTTAAGATATTTCTGAACATATGCAAAAGGTCCATATGTGTGTCATAATTAGATCTTCATGGTTTCCTTGTATTAAACACTTAATGTGAAACGTATTATTCATGAGTTAACGTCGGTTTTGTCACAAGAGAAATAGCCAATGAAATTCTAAGTGTATTTTTTTCACATCTCCCATTAATATTCTGAATCTTCATAAATATACAGCTGTAATGACAACTCTTAATCTGGCAAACATCCCATATGAGAAGAGAACAGACAGTACCTCTGTTCTGTAGTCATTCACTGTTATTGTAAAATGAGTCTTGTTTCAATGAAATGTCTTGGAGAACTATTGTACTTAAAGTGTGATGCCTGATTTTACTTGAGACAGGCTGCAGAGCTACTCTAAGTGTTACTTAAATGCAGGTGAATTCTCCCAGTGATGTACGTACACTTGGCCTCAGTACAGCAGAATCCCCATAATTTGGGAAGGAAATTCATAACCAAGAATGTTTTTTCAAATATTATAGCTGGACTCTGCAGCAGCTCTTGTAGGGTTTTTTGGCAATGAACTCCCAGGTGGTCGTGGTAACTCCAACAGAGAACCTACAACCTTTTCCATAAGTCACCTCTTTCCCCTCATTTCCCTCTGTTACCTTGTACATGTAGCATTAGATGGAAGATGGTGAAAATATTCATATGGCACAAAAAATTAGCTCTTGGGGAAAGTGGGAAAGTGAGAAAATGTGAGAATTAAGTATCTATCTCATGCAGAGTAGCTGTGTGTGTCCCTGGCTCGTGGGACACGAAGTCCAAAGCCATTTTCATGAATGATTTTAGCCTTAAATGCAGAGGGGGAAAATTTACCTGAAGTGACAGATTAAGTTCAGTTCTGGAAGCTGCGGAATACCTGCTGAGATTTGTTCGACACACTTAGATTCAGTTGTTTCATTTGATGCTAATGGTGTTTCATGCTTTGTTGGATTAAAGAAAAGTGCAGAGACCTTTGTATTTGCCTAGCTGCTTTAGATTGAGTAGTACGAATGAAGATTTAAAAGTAATCCGATGTGTGTGTATTGTATAATTGTAAAATACAGAATCACAGAAGGGCTGAGGCTGGAAGGGACCTCCGGAGGTCGTCTGGTCCAGCCTGCTGCTCAAGCAGAGCCAGAACTGTATAATAGTTTTACATTGAGTATGGACCATATCTAGAAAAAAATAAAAGACAAAATAGGTCATTGCTTTCTATATAACGTAGCAATTTATATCAAATAAAGATTGCAGTATGTAAAAAGGAAAAAAGGACTTTCTGACAAACTAATATTTCATGGCAAACCATTTGTGGCTCTGATTCTAGCCTCCATATTTTAATTTTAATAAAGAAAGTATAATAGTATGAGCATGTATCTTTTCTTATATTAAGATTTCATATAGCCATTTTTATTTAGGAAACTTTAGCAGTTAGAGACCTAATTCCATAAAGTTATTTACTCTAATTATACTTTATATAACCTTTTTTTTTCCAGAGAAGTACAGTTAAAATGAAAAATAGCTTCATATTTGTTTTAATGTTTGCTTTGAAAACAACAGGGAAAAAAATCAAGATTTTACTTAGACATGTCTTTCTTCTTTGTTGGCCCAACTATTGCCGCATTTATCCACTAATAGCAGAATTTTTGATGAATCTTTCTTGTTTGTTTTTGCACAGAGAGTTCGGATGGCGGGATCCAGAGCTTCCAGAAGTTATACAGATGTTACAGCATCAATTTCCCTCAGTACAGTCCAATGCTGCAGCCTACTTACAACACCTCTGTTTTGGAGACAATAAAATAAAAGCAGAGGTAAGATTTATAAACCCTTTTTTCAACAGTGATGCTGTCTGCTATTTGTCATCACCAATTAGTTATACGTACTTTAAACAGAGTTACAAAAGAAATCGTGAGTACGTCTGGACCCATTTTACTCAGGCTTTCAATTAAGTCATTCGTTACCATTAGAAAAAGTAAAAAATGCATAAAATATTATTGTCACTCTTTGTTTGCTTGTTAGGGTTTGAATATTTTGAGTGATTGCATACCATTTAAACAATTTATCAGTAATTGTTCATTGAACAGCTAGTGGTATAGTCTTGATCCCACTGAAGCATATGAACGTTTCCTTAGGATTTTCAAAGAGAGATATTTGGACACTAAATACAAACACAGAAGATGAAAATTAAGCAAAGGGATTCTGAATCAAAGCCTGCTTTAATGTATAAATGTGTGAATAGAGTTTAATTTCACTGGGTTTGCAGCTTGAACTGTGATCATTGGTCTATGATCTTGAAATTCAGTGCAGATTGTATCTAAAATGTAATTCAAACAGCAATATAGACTTTGTTCTGTACCTGTAGCTGATCGGTACTTCTTGCTTGCTTGTTCCCTGTGGTTAATGGGACCAGTTCAGCTTTTGGCACAAGTTAAAACAGAAGGAAGGCGGCTCTGAGGGATCTGACAAACACACAGGAGTCAATTAAAATTGAATGAGTGAAGCTGTTACCAGCCCCAGCTGCCTCCCCTGGCCCTCTCAGAGATACTGCTAATCAGGGACATGTGGTGTGCACATAAATCTGTGCCTGTGCTGGCATCTTTTAGCCTGGCGTGTAAAGGTAAACTGAGATCAGGCTCTGCTATTGCTTATTTGTCAGAACTGCACAGTGATGTTGGCTTGCGAGTGCTTCATTATCCTCACCCTCAGCACATACCGCTCTCTGGGTCTATCCAGCTATAGCAGTTTTCCCTCCTAGGCTTTTTCATGCTGAGGAAATTCCCAAGTGAGTAAGTATGTGGTCTGCTGGCACTGGCAGAACTGCACTGGTTGCATACATCATCCCAAACATCTTAGAAATAATAATAATAAAAAAAATGTTTGCATGAATGTGAAAATGAAGAATGGTCGTGCACTGGGAAAGAGAGCTCTGTGACAGGTATTGCTGAAAATTTTAACTGCATGCTCTCCCCATACTCTCTTCTCATCCTTATTCACAAATTAGTTTTTCAGTAAAAGAATTGATTAATCTCTAAGAAAGACAGTTAAATGATTAGAGCAATTTATTCATTGTACAATCTGTGCTTCCTCCTGGTAGCCATAGATTGAGAGCCCTTAGGTAGCTATCACATTTGAGGGAAGAAGATGGTTTGATTTTCGTTGCTAACCATTTAGGGAAAAAGAAGACAGATGATTGTTGTTGATCTAACCCGTCCCACTAGGACATCAGCTTTCATAAGCTTCAGGCTCATGAGCTGGAAGGGTGAAGGTAAGTATATAAAACAGTAGAGCACTGAGCTGCTTCTCTGAAAAAGGGTAACAGATGAACAGGTGAAATGAGGATTTCTCCCCTTCATTTGTTATTATTTGGGGCTTTGATGTATTCCTCACTCCATAATACATAAACTGTCTTTGGACAGTTTTATCTGTATCTATCTATCTACCAACCTATAGTATTTGATGGTAAGTCCTGTTGTGTTTAGACCATGATTCAGCAGAGCACTTAAGCCGTTTCTGTGTTTGTTTATTGGAATCAGGATGTACCCAGAGGGCTCGGTCGTGTGCTGAGGGTCTGCTTGAGCTCTTCACTGAATAAGAACTTCTTGAGGAACCTTTTGTTAGAGAAGTTCAAAATCCTGTCCATAAGAGGATATCACAGCAGATATCCCAGATTCGTACTAGGCTTATGTCCAGCCAGAGGAACTTGAGTGGTGCTGTTAAACCTACCTGGGACAACTCACGTGCTAACTGTCTGAATTATGAGTTGAATTAACACCTAAATAATAGGAACTGATATCAAAGTTCACTCTTCTGCAGTGTTGTGTTGTGTGTTGTGGCCGGTTCTCCTTTGTCTGAGAACGACCACGTTTAATATCCGAATCGTTCTTCATGGAAAGCAGGGCACTAGTCCTGCCACAGGCAGTCACAGGGAAACATGCCAGCTGGGACACAAGGCGCAGGGAAAAGAAGGACCAGGACACATGCAAATTTTTGTTTTCCTTGCAACCCCTTGTCAAATGAGTAATTACGAATTTTGGAGGTCCAGGTGTAAGTTTGAGATCACAAAGCTGAAAAATTCCAATTCTTTTCAAGCATGGAAAACTTATATATAAATCCCTAGCTTCAACATAGCAGATGACTTGGACTAAAGAAAGAAAACTGTCTTGGTGGTCTTTCAAACCCTGAAGAAAGGACAAACATAGGAATGTGTAAGTTAAGAAAACTGCTGGTATTTTGTACACCAGACAGGCACTGAGGAAAAAGCAAATTGAATTCACTATATAATTTGGTAAGTGTTCATGTGTAACATGCACTTGAACATATACACACACACACACAGAATGAATAATATTGTGCAAGAATTTAGTTTATTTACTGATTGCATTGAATTTGAAATGTAATGCAGTTGTTAAAGTTTCAACTCTGAAGTTACCTGACAGAAAAAAAAGTTCATTTGCCTTTATCACTAACGAGCATCAAATTGTCACACTGCAATTAAAGGCTATTTTATCCAGAGTTTCTGGAAATAACTATCCTGAAATAATTTTTTTGATTCTTTTAAGCATGACTTGTACTGTACTGCCTTCCAAAAAGGTCATTAATGTTCTGTCTTCTGAACCAGACCGTTCTTTCAGTCTTCTAGTTTTGTTTTTATATAGTGGTAAACTTGTCCAACTCTCAAAAGAGTTTAGTGGGATTTATATAAAATTTCTCCTTGTGTATGTGGTAGGACGAAGGCCTTTATTTTCCTTTAGAGTAGAACAGTGTCAATTAAAATTTAGACAGAAATAGAAAATAATAGCTATGACTGTATGCATTTCTGAGATTCCTAACGCCTTTTATTGTTTTACCATGACGATTTTCTCTTCTAAAATATTTTAATTTCTGTGGCTGAAGTGTGGAACACTACCCCTTGCTTCCTCTGTCACCCCCCAAGAAAAGGAAGTGGAAATACTCTATACAAGACAAATGTGAAAAAGGAAGTCAGTCAAAAACGTTTGAAATATGTCTAGGGAAACGAGAGATCTTTTGCCCTTCGTGACCGTGTTCTATAAAGAAGGTGTTCTATAAAGGTATGTGTTATTTCTAAAACACATTTTGATCACAGGTGTACTTCTGAATTTGGTGACATCACTCTAAATGTACGTTTAGTGCTACATAAGCGTAAACTCCCTGCTCAGTCTTTTATGTAGCAAGTCTGTCAGACCAATGAGGTCTCCAAATGCCCTTCTCTAATTTAAAGGACTTTCAAATGAAGTTGGTAAATGTTTATGTGAAGATACCCCCAGCTAGCTACTAAGGTGTCAGAAGTCATTTCCTGTTTCACAAAAAAACTTCTGGAGTGAGTTAGGTTTTACATTTCTGATAGAATTTTTATTTTTCCCGTTCCAGCCCTGAACATGCCAGTACAGTGATAGGTAAATGCGATAAACACTGACCTTTGATAAAGATGGTGGTGTTACTTCTTGCAGGTGCTACTGCTTGTATGCTGCTCAAAACGGTTCAGTGTTAGTCTTTATTTAAAAGTATGATTGTAACTGCTGCTCTTACCTGAAAGTTTTCCGCAAGTGCTACTTCTGAGCCTCCTCAAGTATTGCTGGCTGCAAGGCAGGCACTGTGTCCGCTGTCAGTAGCACATCTCATTCTCTACCTTTATCCCCTGTGCTTGGTGCTTAGGTGGTGCAGCAGACATTAGAGTGGAGTTGAAGAAATTGGATTATTTTTGCTAATGTCTGATAGTTGGGTTTTTCCTCTCCTGTTAAGCAGTGACTGGTCCTCGCCAAAGGTCTCACATACGTGAAAGAGGACCCAGGGAGGCAGAAGGCTAAAGGTTGTAAGAATTACCAGGCAGCCCATTACCATCAGGCATCATAATTCTGAAATTCAGAAGCTCGGAATACTTCAGCGGTTCGTTATATAAATTATTCTGTCATTGATGACAGTGAAGAATGTAACTAGAAGTCAAAAGGAAAGGAGGGAAGAAGTTTTGATCAGATATTGGAAGGCAAATGCAAAGTTGATCACGCAGAAGCGCATGAGAAGGCCCTTTCAGATGCCATTTTCTCCTTAGAAGAGGGCTCTTACACCAACAATGGTGAGATTGTGAGCAGAGCCAAGTAGCTGGTCCTGGATGCCAAGAAGGAACAGGCAGGGGATATAGGAAAAGAGAAGCATTTTAAAATAGTCAGCAGAGAACATTTCTTTAAAAGACCACATTCTGTTAAACACAGGATTCATTCTTCCACATCAGTTTTTCTTCCTATAATGACAGCTTACTCTTTTGTATGAGGTCACCATATAAAAGGATTAAATTGTGCAGTTTCACACGCCAACACCATTTTGCTCTCATGGAAGATGGCAGCCTGCCATCAGCTGCAAAGGTGCAACAGGTCATTCGGGGTTTTTGGCACCAATGACTCCTTTCAGCAAGCTAGGAAATTAATTTTTGCCATCAAAGCCACAGCACTTGAGGTTCTTATCTCAGGAAAATCATGCAAAAATGCCAAATGAAAAATCAGTAACTACTGAACTGTCCAGCCTGAAGCCTTCCCTTGCATCCTTAATAAACCTCACTGGATCGGACAGTTTTCTCTTTATCTTGGAGAGCATTCCCATATACTCGCTTCACACAGTCTTAGAGGAAAAGTATCAGTTCAGTCATTACTGCATGGTGTTCTAAAAAAATGAGTGATCGCACACTGAAAGTATTTTCCAAATTTGCTCAAAACCATCATTCGCATTCATTTTGTCATTAATCTTAAAAAGTTTTTCTGCATCTTCTTCTGTGAGTTCTTCAAGATGTGCTCAGAACCCTTTCAACGTGATACCACAACTCTTTCATTTGTCAGGCAGCACACATAGGCTATACTAACCTCTTGTTTATCTTCATTATTTTTGTATTTATGTTGCTCTTTATTACTGTTAGTGAGGGCTTGTTGAATGTACATCTTTTTTTCCCATGCTGTCTTCTAAGTGTGTGATAGTCCATCTGATTGAAATGGAATACGAACGTGAATAGTAGAAGAAAAAATATCTCATTGTATAATGTAAGTTATTGTCATCATCTTCCAGGATACATTTTTTTCTCACTTGTAACTCTTTTATGTCTATAATCCACATAACTGCAGTGTTGTAGTAACTCTGATGTCATCAATAGTACTGCTAGATCAACAATGGTCAAGGTTACATACACACCTGTTTCTAGCATGGCTTTGTCCCAAGGAATACTTACACTTAGTACGGGGGTGATGGACAAACAGTCCATGATATTGCTTTTAGACCTGCTGGCTAATGCTGACAGAATTCTTCACTCCATAACATTTGAAGGACCCAGAAGGGAGATTGGAGGTGCTGTCATCATCCTTGAAGGGTATATTGATTTTGTTCCTATAGTGTTTTGCAAGATTCCCCTCTGTTTCCATAACGGGTCTCAGAGAAAACAAAAGTATCTTTCTTTTCCTATGAGTTTGAAGAAGAATCATAGCTTTGCATTAACCTTCTTATAGCCTTCCCCTTCTCTTTTTCGTTTTCCTCTAAAATCTCTTCAGTTAAAGGCTGGAATTTGGCTTGTCTGGTGATGATACTGTCAGTTTTCCATTAAAGACATTATGTAAACTCCTTTAATCTCTGCATGCAAGATGATATTGACACAGTATTTAATTTAAATGAAAGAAGTATCTCATAGGTGATACTGAAAAGTAATGTAAAAATTGCAGAGAGGCTCTAAAACATTTGTTGAGAGTGCATTTTAGTGCAGACAATAATTGCATGCTTTTGGAGAAAGTATACTTCCCTGTTCAGTTATAAACATTTTATTAGTACTTTGATAACCATAATTTTCATATGTTAAACATCTGGGTAAAATCTCACAGTTTGAGAAATATTCCCCTAAATGACTTTACAAGGAATTTACTGTTTTAATGGTGATTGTTTATATGAAAGGGTGCTTGTCTGCTCCTGACTCTCAAAATGAGCGCTGATACATTCATACTTTTGCTTACCTATGGTTAGATTACTGCGTGCAGGACGGTTTGGATCTATCTTACTGTCACCTGGGCAGTCGTATTCACCTGTGCAAGTAAATGTCAAACAGTCCCTTTCAAATACACTTTCTGTATCATTTTTACTGGTAGAAATTACTCGAATGAAGTAAAGCAGCACCGAGTGACATACCCAGAAACAGTCTATACGTATGAATTTGATTTTTTTATTTTATAAAGCCTCATTAATGATGATTTTGCAGTACTCAACTTTCAGGTTCTTACTGACCTCTAGCCTGTTTTCCAAGAAGTCAATCAACAGATGCTGTGTTGTTTTGCAGTATAGGTTGGGCTTTTTTACTATCAATTTTCCATATACAAAATGCTATTTGGTTTTTTTTAAATATTTTACCCTTGAAGTATTTTTGGAAATGACCCTTTGATTTGTCTTTTGTAAATTGTCTTAGCTTGCATTATTGGAATAGTTTTTCCAATAAGATGTTCCACTCCTTGCACCTTGTTATTCAAGGATATGATTTTACACTGAAAGAAAGTTAGGTGCAACTTCCATGCACAACCATCAACAGCACCACAGAGTCTTACTCTTCAGAGTAAGAAAAAGTATACAAATAGCTTTATGGTTTCTTCTTATCCCATTACATTCAAGATTTTTATTCTTTAGCATGAGGAATGCCATTTTTCATTCCTACACAAGGCTTGTTTATCTTTTTAACTTTATTTTTGCAAAGAGCTTTTCAAATAGTATTACTGGCAGAATGTATTTCAGCCAACAGAGGCTACACTGTTACAGTATTTGTGGTGTACTGCATGTATCTTACATGAGAAGTAACTGCAAAGTGTAAAATAAGTGACCTGTAATTATTAAATGAGACTTGGTCAACTAGGGGAATGATAATAATTACAAAACCAAACTGTGACAAGAAAAGTTAATTTGATCAATTTGAGTACCTGTTGTTTTAGCTTTTTCTAGCATACCTATGGCTCAAAGCCACTCTATCATGGTGCAACACAAAAAATTATGTATTTAGGTTTCATTGTAGCCAGAGAGCGAAAAGAAAGATGGGGTAAATATGTGAAGATGTCTTAAATGATGAACAGATTAAGTAAAAGCTATATACCTGAATATACCTGAAATAAAATGGGCTTATACTGAAAGCGCTTGACTAAGTTTCAAGGCCTATGTCCATTTTTAGCCCTGCATGACCATGGGCTCTCCTGTAAAGCAGGGATAATAACTTTATTCTACTCAAATTATTTCCTTTTATTCTTCTCAAGGGTGGTATGTTGGCAACAACGCATCAATATGAACACCTCTGTGGTTTCAGGTTGAAAATGTTTGTGAGAGCTGTCCCACTTTGCTTTCGTTCTAGGTGCTTTTCCGATACACTCAGATGGTGCCAAAAATGGCAAATCCTGTTCTTTGCCACAGACAGCCATGGGACCAGAGGTGTTCCCCAGCTAAGCAGCGAACATGGGAGAGGATTGTCCCAGTTCTCTGTTGTAGGGCTCTCAGCAGCTGCTTCAGGAGGTGGAAAGTTGCCCAAATGAGACAGCAGCTGTTCATGCTCCATGGGGCTGGACACACAATACTGCATCCTTGCTGGCGACAGGCTCTCGTATGGGGCCCTAAATCACTGCTTTCTCCCATACCTCGGGTTGAGAGGGGAGGGCGCAAGGCTGTGTCCCAGTGGTCTTTCTGTCTCCTGTTTGCCTGACACTGTGCGTCTTGTGGCATTCTTGCAGTCACATTAATTTGGAGTGAGATATAGGGGCTGAAGGCATCTTTTCCCCTCTCCTATCGGAAGATTCACAAAACACAAACCTAGAACAGATGAAGGATGAATCCTCTATTTTGTTAGATATATAGAAACAATGGCCTTTTTTTTTTTCCCATGATCAAGATCTCATTGCTCTGATACACTAACTATGGCTTGTCTCCCCTTCTTTCCATAAGAGAAGATTTTTCAGAGCAACCTTTGTTTTCTGCTATTGCTGCTGCTATTTAAAAAAAAAAAAAATCATCCCCATTTGATCCCATCTTCAGGCCTCTGTAACCTCTTGTAATCTCTCTGCTCCCTTCCATTTTATTTATTCCAGCAGTCACAGAATCACAGAGGTTGTGAGGGACGTCTGGAGATCATCTGGTCCAACCCCCCCCGCCAGAGCAGGTTCACCTAGNCATTGCTGGCTCATGGTCATCCTGTTGTCCACCAGGACTCTCAGGTCCCTCTCCACCGAGCTGCTTTCCAGCAGGTCAACCCCTAACCTGTACAGTGGCTAGAGATGTATTTGTGTTAAGGAAGGCAGATGTAAATGGTCTGTTTCTCCTGAGCTGAACAATGATTTCTGCACTTCTCTATTGATAGGTGTGCAAGAGAGTATATTTGATAGCACTTCACTAACTACAGCGCTAATTTGAAGTGTCTGATATGTCTGCTTTGGATGTCCCTTTATGCTATCTCCATGATACCCTCTCTCCTCTTTTAGTCTGAATTGTGTGAAGCAAAGAAGCACTAACTTATGGCCTGTAATACAGCCCTGTGACTGAACATTTTGCCTCTTTGATATAATATAACTAAAACAGATGAGGCAGAAATGGCTGCATTGGTCTTAACACAGTAATCTATGTTAACACTGTTGTTAAGATCACTTACACTCTTCATGGTCTTAAAAGATTATTATTTAGAATAATGATGATAAAAAACACTTTTCATTCACTAATCTCTCCCAATATAGAGTCCAATGCTGAGTTACTAAATGGTATCTATCAGAATATATCATTCTGGTTTTTGTTGCTAATAAATTGTCTTTACTTTGCTAATAAATTCCAGAAACATGGTTAACTATAAAACAGTAGGCCTTTTCGCTTTGTTTTAGGCCTTTTCACTTTATGGGTTTTTTTTTTAAAGCATGAATGCCCACCTTCTATCAAGAAATTAAACCTTAAACTGATCATCTTGCTTTCAAAAGCATTTCTGAGTGCACCTCTCCGTTGTTTCACCGTCTAATTTGTGCACTACCATTTTATGACATTTATCTCTTCTGAGGATGGAGTGCATGTCTTTTGTTTCGTGCACGGTGTTTACATTTATTAAGACTGAGTATTAATGAATGTCACGGAGTTTGGTGCTGTGTCCCCACAACCTGTGCTTTCTGTAGCACAGAAGGAGTGGCATTTGACACTCTGGGATCCCTCTGGGGTCATTTAACCATGGTTATTCTTGATTTCCTCATCAGGATACTTTGCCTGAACTATAATAATGATTTACTATGCACCTGGCATATATTTCACTTGATGTAAGATTAGGGAAATATTACAGTTGTTAAATAAATGAATTAATGACAAGACCCACCGGAGTCACATTCAGTTAAAAGAGGAAACTGAAGAGTTAGGATGTTAACTGAAGACTGCACAGCGAAGTTGTGGCAGATTGCAAGGGCCAATTCTTGTCTTGTACTCCTCTGATCTTGATTAATGCTTTGGGTTTATTGCATTCACATTTCAAAATTCTTCCTTTTGGAAAATAGCCTCAACTGGGAGTAAAATATCAGTCCTGCAAAGTGAAGTGGTTTCAAAAATAAACAAACAAGAGTCTGTTATTTCATAAATGTAATTGAGCATCATCTTGTGCTTGTTTTTTCTGAGCTAATGCTAGATAAGCAGAAATTAGACATTTTGCTTGCTGCCTTCCTGTTGTTTTCAGTCATTTTGTGACATTACATCATTCTCTCTCAACTCACAAAGAGACTGAATGGAATGAATTTAAAAAGTGACTGAAAACATAATTATTTTGCAAAATAGTGGGCATAACCTGAAAAATATGTATCTGTAATTTTACCCCCCACACTGCTTTACACTGCTGTAATGTTCTTCCCCCTTCCCCTGCGTTACTTCATGGAGTCATGGAATTGTTAGAGTTGGAAAGGACCTCTAGAGATCATCTAGTCCAACTCCCCTGCTGACTTGCTCTCCAGGGAATAGCTAAATGGACAAAGTTGTGCCCACTCTTCCCAGAAGTTCCTCTTTAAGATGCATTTTTCTGTGATCCTAATAAGTAGTCAGCAATGATTATTTAGAGCCAAAGCGAGCCAAAGCAAGCCAAAAGAATTTTTTCAAATTATTAACAACTGTCCACGCTTCATACGGATAATTGCAGCTTCGCCGTTGTTGTCTGGACTATCCTGTTTACGCGCTACGCTGCGAACTGTTAACGGTGTCTGCAAACATCTTTGGGCTACTGGGTCTGACCTCTGTTTTGCTGCCGTTCAGGGGCCTGGCACTGGTCTGCGTGTGGGCTGAAGGGAGTGAGTGAGGTCTTGAACAAAACCTATCTGGACCTCCCGGTTGTCTGGGTTTATCACTCGCTCCTACAGTGTCTGCCTCGCCGGAGATGAGAATACTGGCTAAAAGGTTTCTGTCTTTTTCAGCTCTGGGCAGCCAGAGTTTGCCTCTGAATGAGTAACCACACAGAAGAGAATTTTAGGCAATAAATTCAATTAGCCAGAAAATTCAGATGGGAACATCTGGTGATAATGGTTTTCACGCAGTTAGGAGGAGAGAAAAAAACCTCGGCATTATGTGCTCAGGATGAATGCCTTCGTGCGACTTTCTGTGGCATGCAGCAGATGCAGGCAGAACACTGCACTGTGTCGTGAATCTCTCTCCACTGGTCTGAGGAAAAAATGTCCCAGTTGTATTAAAACATTTGTAAAAGCTGTGTCTTTTGTATTTGAAGATATTAGGGGGTAGGGAAGGAAAGGTAATACGTACTGAAAGACAGTGTCATTTGACATAAGTAATGTGATGTTCCCACATTTTGAATGGGCAATAAATATATTTGCAGCTTTTTCAAGCAATATAATGTTCTAGTATATATGCCATGGATTTCTTTCTATTCATAACTCTTCTGCCAGTTGCTTCTCTGATTTATTAGGCTGATGTGTGAATGCAGAGGATTACTTTCCTATTGTAGAGCATATTTTTTTATTACTGTTCTTGTCATCCAGCAAGCCGCAGTAAGACTTTGCACACTATATATAGAAATAAAATAACCTAGATTGATATCAATATCTGTAATTTGATGCTTTCTCAACATACCTGTACTAAAAAGGTTGGCAGCAAAATTGTTTCAATAAGGTGAATTGTAGTCCTGATAAAAAGGCCACGCCAATGAAACATCTAAGGTAAAGACCATCAGCAGATCTCCAAAATGTGTTTAAAGATTCAAAGAGATGGCTGTTACTAAGCTACCGAGAGTGGTTGCAGCAGAAGGCACAGGTTTGTAGAGGCATAAGGAAACCTGAGGCTCTAAAATTAAAACGTCTACCTGTCTATCCAGCCACTGCAGAAAACTATTTGAAGTCACTTGAACCAGAGAGTCCTTAATGTCATCTCAGAGTCAATTTATGGCAATGCTGCTGAAGTCAATCCTGCTTTTCTAGGGTTTACACTGGTATAACTCAGAGTATGAGTCATACTACATAGGGAATAAAAGAAAAAAAAAGACAATTAAAAACAAGATATAAAAAATGATCCATTTCAAAATTCTGAAGTTTTGTTCATTTTTTACTGGTCGTGGTCCAGGTTCTCTCCTCCTCCTCATCCTGGAAAAGTACTACGTAGTGATAAATGGCTGACATTTCTAAGGTTAGTTATCTTGCAGACACCTTGGTTCAGGCAGATATGGAAATGCATTAGATCTGTGAGAGATGGCTTGAGAAGTTACTTGGAATATAATAACATTTTTTAATTTCGCGAAGAGATTGGATTTGTTCCTGCATACTCGTCAGTATAAAAAGTAGGGATTGTAATGCCTGCTATAAGGGTCATGTAACATATTTAAAGAAATAGGTAGTGCAAAATGATAAATGACTCAATAGGTCTGAATCAGCCCCTTATATCTGAGCTGTTGCTGGTGCCACAGTTGCTGAAGGGCAGGTGGGAATGCTGCCCACCACTGTCAGCAGCTCTGCTGGGTCTGGC
The DNA here is from genome assembly GCA_013397275.1 of Burhinus bistriatus. Classification (NCBI taxonomy): domain Eukaryota; kingdom Metazoa; phylum Chordata; class Aves; order Charadriiformes; family Burhinidae; genus Burhinus; species Burhinus bistriatus. The sequence continues at coordinate 410,676 of VYXH01010550.1, forward strand.
TCTTTCCTTCACTAGACACCTTGCAGGCACATGGTTAACCAGGCAAGGCCCTAAAGAAAGGGACACGCTCCTTTCTCCGCGCACGAAAGTATTACAAGGTTTTGGGGGAGGTTTTTTTTCAAAACTGCTACTTTGCTATTCTTACGTCCAGGAGCAACTGAAAAATTGCTGCAACTCACAAGCTTTATAGATTAGTAAGCAGAGTTAGCCCATTGGCGGTGAGGTGGCACTATTTTTGATGGTTATTTCACTTGTTCCTCATTTCTGTATGCTTGTTCTGTATTCTGCTGATTGAAAAAGAGAGGTCTTGAGTTATGCTGGACAGCTTTTGGAAAGTGTCATCTGAGGCTTATTAGCAGTTCAACAACCAAATGGAAGGTTAAGTGTCAGGAAAGCAGTAGAGAACAAAACAGAAAACATTGCTGGGGTCTTCTGCAAGTCCATGTTATGCATGTCCTGGATACTGCTTGAAGTTCTAGTCCTCCCCTAGCTCAAAGAGTATAGGAGATTTAGAAGAAAATCAGAAGAAAGTTGTGGATTTTAGAAGGCAAAGAGAACCTGAGCTAGACAAAAGGGGAAAAAAAATAATATTCAAAGCAATACAAGTATATGTATATGTATGTATATACACACACTTATAATACATACTTAGATACATATGTAATTTTGCATATTGAACTGTGGGTATTACAAAGTACATTAGATATGAGGCAGGTTTACTTGCGCTGACTTTTACTCCATTTGTAATACTCACAGAAATGGGGAGATGGAGAAAAGATTCTGCAGTGCAGCTTTGCACCGGAACTCTTAAATTACAGGTCGTAGTCATAGCTGTGCCACTGCCTGCCTTTGTGATCTTGGGCAAATAATTTATGTGCCTGAGTTTGTCTTCACGAAACTTCCTACCAAAGAGGGATGTTGTGAGAATGCATTCGTTAGCTTTTGAGACGGTAACTGGCTCCCTAAATACTTCAGCTTTAAGACAGAACATTCTCATGTGACTGAAAGATTCTTTGGAGGATAATACATCGGTTATAAGGAGAGAATACCTCTTGTTTAAATCACAGTAGAGAATGTCATGGGAGCAGAGGTCATCAGGGGGCAGTATGATACTTGATCTAATAAATTGTAAATGTATTTTTAATCTGAGAAGAACTGGCATGTTGTTTATTCTGTGAGGCACACTATCTGAGATAGCTACAGGAAGCATCAAAAAAGGATCTTTTTGAATTTCCAATTAGAGCTGAAACGTCAGATAGAGTTGTTCTGTTGTTTGGGCTTAAATGACTGAAAAAAGAAATGATCTATGGCTTATTGGTGACCACCTTGTTCCAAGGTGGTATTTGTGTTCACATGGACTAAATCCCACTAATATGCTGAACCGAATATAGTTAACTACAGCTTCAGAAATTTTCATCTAACAATAAGTTGATGTCCTCTGTTACTGTTAGAATATTTGAAGTACTGACCTACTGCATTTGTCTAAAAAGATTGGTTTTTCTTTACATAAAAAATTTTTTTGAATTTTCTGTATCTTGTTTAACTTCACTAGGAATCTGGTTCTAGGAATACCAAGATGATCCTAGGTGAAGTATATATGTTGATTTTTTCCCTCAATAATAAATGTCGTCCTTGATTCTCAAATAGATGCTTAATTCTTTTTAAATACCAGAAAGTAAATGATCCAAACCCTTGGTATTAATCATCAGTTTTCATTTAACTTCAGACAGTACTAGATCAGTGCTTGAGTAATGCCAGTGTCTTCTGCAGCCTAAATTAATATTACCGTTGCATTATCTGTGCAGTACACACTGTCGAACCTTCTTTAGTATTGTACCTTGGCTGTTTCGAAAAGCAAAGACACCAAATTAAAATCAAGTAATTACAATACCTTTTAACGGCTTTGGCTTGTGTGTATTTGTCCTAATTTGTGTGGGTTCCTCAGCGTTAGTTTATACCCCTAGTGATTCAAAAGCTGAGGAGCTTGGTTAATGCAGGTCAATGCCGATCTGTTCATTTTAGGAAATACCGCTTTTAACAGCGTGGTTGAAAATTGCTTTTCTGATACCTTCACAGTCAGACAAGCACTTCAGGTCAGCTCTACGCCTGCAGTTAAGATTGTCGTTTGAATGATCCCATTAATGTTTGATGTTTAGATTTAGAATAGGATGCTTGTATCAGCCTAGAAATTAATGTTTTTAAGAGTATTAGGGTAAACTGTTTTGCTGTTATAGGTAACATACCTCGCCTGAGTTTTTTTAGTGAAAAATAAAATCATGCTAAAACCTTGATATATAATAGGCATAGCCTTCCTACCAAGCATGAAAAACAGAATGTATCACAGTGCAGAATACATTAAGGCTTACTGACTGAGGAAGCAGTGCATTTATTCATACCTTTTCTGGGCAATTTTGGAACATGATTTTGAGTCTCCTTCTGTTCAGAACATGTCTTCCAGTCTCTGTTAACCCTACACATAGATCCCAGGATCTAAAGAGGTCACTTAAGAGACACAGGGAAAAACAAATGTATAGTCAGTAACAGAAATAGAATATCCACTCCCAGAAGACATTCTTCTGAGTATTGACCCCACGTTGTGTATCCTCAGGTGTCACACAGCCATCCTCCAAATACCTACTTGATTTCTATGGACGCAGGAAAACGATCCTGTTCTTTCTTCAGTGCGCTACGGTATAGCACACAGAGCAATTCTTATTTAACTTAAAGCAGAACATTGTATATGTACCAGTGGCTGAATTTATTTAAATTATGCCTGTTCACAGCTTTATGTTGCCTTTGTGTCGGATCTAACAAGTCCTTAATGACAGTTCTACAAAACCATTCTTAAACGGGACCTAGATACAAACCCTGATTTAGATTCCTTAAACAAATTAGACTTTGGAGCTAACGCAGCAATTTGCATAACATTCCACTCTGTTTTAAGCTAAAATTGCTCAGCATTTTTTTAAACTTGTAGCAAATTACTTTGCTAATGAGGCTAAATTACCCTATGATGTTGCAGGTAAATTTGTCTGTAATAAATCTCATGTGCGCTTGCAACATACGGATTTTGTATTGTCTACCTGCTGTTCCATAGGCATGTCAGAAGAAATAATGGAGAGGAATTAAAGTTTGAATCAGTGCATTTCTCTTAAGAGACATAGTGTACTAAATGCTATTCCTGTATTCTGCTTTGATGGAGATTTATTTTCTTCCCTTCATATCCTTTCTAAGTTTTAGGAATCACCCTCTGAAACTAGCTAGCAGTGAGGCTGCCCATCTTCCAAACCCTTCTCCGAAAAATACAGTGTTTTTTTCCCTCTTAGATGAAAGTCATTTTAGTAATGTAAACAAGGCAAAGATGAGTAACGGAAAGGTCTCATGGAGAGGATTTGGAATTGCAGTAAAAAAAATCTAGAAATGTAATAATTCTATGAACATTGTGTATAACAGGTCAGTGCGGTCAAGTTGCTGTGTGGGCAGTGGCCTCTTGGACTTCCCTGGAGTGCCCTGGTCTGTGTGGGTGCACCGGTCTGCTCAAAGGATGAGCCTGAGAGGAGCAGGGTGGCCGTAGTCAAGGAGTGTCTCAGAAACCGCCTGCCACTGTTTAAAAATGTTTTTGCCATTTGTTTCTGCTCACTTGTAGCTTCTCCTTCCCACACCCATGGAACAGAATTGCTCGGAATCCATTCGCGTGTGAAATGATAAGCACCTACTCTGCTAGTTAGTAAATCGGCATCTAAGAACATTAAAACCAATTATGACTACAAATTTCCTGAAGCAGACTTAAATTGAATTGTCCTTTTAATTCAGGGTTTATTGGATATGTACCGTCACCTGCGCTAGAAGTCAGTTATTTTTTAGTTCTGTTCCATATGTAACACAGTGGCATTAAAAATATTCCCATGTGTTTAAACACTTGTATTTTGATATATTGAAGCATGCTTTCTTAATAATGGAAATGTCACAGAATAAGTGCTGGATGATGCAGTGTGTTACATCAATTAAGCTGGCAATTAATATCAATGATGTCTAAAAAGGCTTGATTGTTGTTAGATTTCCTTCACCTCCTTTGGATGAAGAGTTATTCAAAAGTGATTATTAAGAAAAATGTGGAAAGTAAGCATTTAACCATGAATTAATCTTCAAATTAGGACTGTGGAGCTGTTAACAGTGGAATGCTTAATGTCTTATTGGGAAGAGGAGACTGGGTTATTTTAGAAACACACTTTATCACTCTGTCGGTCTCTGACAATTGTTGTCACCTATTCTTAATCCTCTTCTGTTTCCATTATATGTTACTTTGTAAGGCAGGGTAGTCAGAATTAAGTGCAGAAGAGGATGTTCCAGTTATACCTGCTGGCAAAATTTGAACAATATCTCAGATACCCACTTGCTGAGTATAAATAGAAGAGGAAGGGTGTTGTGTTTTGGTTTCTATCACAGCAATATTTTTAGGCTGTGTTGGAATGCTTCATTATCTAACAGTCTTTGGCTAAACTGTTTAAAACTTGAAGCTTCACTTTTCTTCCTTTTTGTATCTCTAGCTCTGATTTTTACAGCCTTCCAAGGGATGGAAGAGGCAATTTCCATTATGCAGTGATTGAAAGAGAGGGTTTTGCTTCTCCTCTTCGCTGCTGGGAGGAACAGAATAATTTTTATTTCAAAATAGAGTTCAAAACCATAGTAATAGTCAAAACAGCTAACGTCTATTTGCTTTGACTTGCTTCTGGTGTTTCAAAGCCACAAGCAACAGACAGATTCCAGAGCTGGTTTTCTGATACCTTGATACCAAGAAAGATCACTCACCTGTATTTTGTTCACGTTTGAGAAATTATCTGCCCTAAATGTGAGAAAATAGTACTTTTGATTGTAAGTCAAGCATGAATTCTTCTCAGTCTGACAGTCCTGGTTATCCTTACTTTTTGGGCAAACCTTCCCCGTCCCCAGGGAAGCAAGCCAGTTGGGTTTTCACATCTGATTTTTAGACTTGAAACAGAGAGCCTGGAGGAACAGCATGGCTTCTGTGCTGAATCAGTGACAGGTAGCATGTTTTGTCAATTAAGGTCATGGACTGTAATGCTGTTACTGCTTACATCTGACAATAATTCAGTTTCAAGCTGTGTTACGATTTCTGCAAGCTTTGGCATGCATTTGTCGTGAAAAGTAAAAGGTAAATTAAGAAGGCTGCAATATTCCCTACAATACTTACACTTTAATTTTTTTTCATGAGAGTTTCCATGTTCATAAATTGTCCTTCTGTCAGTTCTTTTTAGAGCACAGAAAGTATCCTTTGACCCAAGTAGTCTCAAAATGAGTAAAGGTTATATTTAACCAGTGTAATACAAAGCAGGGAGAAGATGCTGAAAGCTGTAGATGCAGACGTGTTTCCCAAAGGGAGCTAAATATACCTCAGGAGAGGTCCCTGGATTCTTTTTTAATGGGGCTCTGTATTTGATCCACTGACTCCAGTGTATCCTTTGTGTAAAAGTAGTGCTTGAGTGCTTCGTGAACCACCTCCTGCCATCTGTGGGGTTAGTGTTAGTAGTCTTCAGAGTGATCGGGACCAAACCCTTAACTGCTGCTTGGAAATGGAGCAGGACGTGTTATGGCATTGCTCAGAAGGTGGGCACTTCTCCTTTAGACTAGCTTAACAAGCCAGCTGGTGACTTCTCTTGTTCTCTATCTAAACGTGATACAAGGCTGAACATGTAACCCAGTTAAAATTTCAAGTATAGTGTAGTATATACTAACCAAAATTACATATCTAAAACCAGTACAATAAATGAACAAGATATTAATCAGATACAGATCAACCTACAAATAAAAGTGTCACTATTAATTTTGTTAGGTATGTATGTTAAAGCAGCTTAGATGACACAGTAGATCAACACAAACGTGAGAATGGTGCCTGCACAGGCACCCCATGCACACACACACTCACGCAAACACAAACAATAATACATGGTCTTTAATCTCCAGCTAATCAGGCTCAAAGCTTCCTGGCAGGTCTCATCTCACATACGTGGAGACACAAAGAGGTCTCTCTGGTAGCTGGGTCAGACCTTTGGTCTGCCTGGTAGCACATCCTCAGACCCTGGTCTCGCTGGTATCTATCTGCTAGATCTACAATGTCGCTGATGGCTCTTTCCCAGATCTCCTGTCCTATTCCAGCTGGAGGTTCACTAGCATTATGCCCATCGAGAATGCAGACTGTCCTCATCCAGGAAAAATGTTAGGAATCAGGTTAAGAAGATAAAACAGGCCGCAGTGACTAGGCACAGGGTTTGGCCGGACAAGCATACTGGAGCGCAAGTTATTCATACTCAACCAGCCCCTTTCATCACACCTTTCTCTATATATTCTCATGTTGTTCGTCCCCCATGCACTTGGATGTCTCTCTTTTCCTACCTTTGCCCTTCTGCTAAACATCCCGTAAGTTTTGCACCTTGCCACAATCCCTCGAAAGCGTCCCATAAGTATCCTTTTTCCCATAGGACCCGTGATAACCTTGTCATTCATTCCTGCCTGCATGTCCCACCCTCCCTTACCACTTAACAAAGCTCAGGCTGAACCTCTCCAAGCCTTTGAACGGTTCCTTCAGCAGCCCGTCAAGCAGTGACCTCACAGACCTGGTCTTTGGTATTGCTCCTTGTTCTGTAGGGTTTGCAAATATGTTTGCTTTATTACTTTTCCTGTCTCGTCTCTGTTTATGTGCTGGACAGCCATTGACCAGATGTCCTCACAAACAGATGTTCTTACATTCCAGGTATCTACATACCCTTCACATCCCACATTTCTTTTCTTTCTGCACATCCATCCAGTATCTTTTATCAAATTAGAAAAGCAAGCTGTCAAATAATTCATATGCTAAAATCATACAGTAATCTAGTGTATCTATATTGTTTCAGACATATCATCAATGTATTATTGACTTGTTTTACCAATGCATATGCTTCAGGCTGGTCACGTGTAACTCCTGGTAGACTAAATATCTTAACAGTCCACTGTCATGGAAAATTTGTTGTGGTAAACACCGTTGGATCAAAGTTCAGCCTTGAAACTGATAAATTACATTTCTCAAAGGCTCTTGATGTGAGACATCCAGGCTCTCCTTATTAGGAACATAATTAACATCTTCACTGCCTCCAGCACTGGTCTGAACCCCTTCTCAAGTCCAAATTCACCTTGTGTCTGCATAGTGTGGATACGAATACGTTCTCAGATGCACTGCAAAACCAAACTTCATACGATGCCAGAGGAGCTGGTATCAAGCTGACATGAGCGCACTCTTATCGGTCTGTGGACCCAAGAGTCTGGCACCTTTTCCTGTCCTGTCCGTCTTGTGTTGTGGCATCATGGAGCTTGACCACAGCAAGTGCCAGCAAGTAGACAGTAACGTTAATGGTGGAGAGCCAACTCCAGAAGGAAAGTTATGCATGCTGGCATTATGTGTGCTGGGATTCTTGGTCCGGATAGGATTTGCCATACACTCCATAATGCCACATGTGAAATGACATGACCTGTTTTATTTATTTAACTCCTCTCTAACAGCATCTTTCAAAGACATGTACAAAGTATTTCTGGTGAGAAAAAAAAGAAAGAACATTCAGAAATTAATGGTGTCCGTGATTCATGAGAAACACCGCAACACAGAATCACCCAGCATTTTTAATACTTCTAGTCTGAAGATGGCGAGAGAAGATGGTGAGAAGAGACAGTGTAAAAAAGGGACAATATATACAAGGCAGAAAGAATAAACTTTATGATATGACTGGGCGAACTCAGTTGTGCTGCAGAGTTGAAGGTCAATCTTTTGACTTCACAAGTGACCACTCTGGGATTGGTCTGTGTGAGAACAGAGTTGGTCTCCTGTATGTCCTGGTAACTTGGTGCTATGCTGAGTATTTGGTTGTAGCAGGCAAGCAGACTCCAGTGTATTCTATTTTCTTTTTCTTCTGGATGTAGCAAGGCAGCAGCCACTGATGAGTCAATAAATACTACATTAAGAAATGTTCTCTTCATATAAAGTCAAGAGAGAGGCAGAAATGTCTATCAAAAGTCCTTTAGAGGAGTGGGATTTGATGCCCCGTTGGTGCAAATTGCTGCTTATCCACCCATGTCGGTATTCTTGGGAAAGACGTTTGGCAGTAGTGCTGCTGAACTCTCTGGAGCCACGATAACTTAGCTCAGCTGAGATCTGCCCCAAGAGACTCACTAGGTCAGAATTGTCCTCCAGGCTGCAGCTCTAACTCCAGAAAGGAATTGAACAAATCATTTCATTTCCTTTGCCTCAGTTTCCATAAATGTAAATAGGTGCTGATAACACTCATCACAGTCTCACAATTTGTCAGGCATTGTTAAACATGCTGGAGAATATAGTATTAAACAGCTATATAGATATGTGATGGAAACCCGAAGATGGGGTGAGACTTCTGGTGAATAATGGACTGTTGGAAAAACAAAACCAAAGCAACACAGTAATCCAGATAAAGAACAGCATCAGAAACTGAGCTCCCAGTTGTGAAGAATCAGCTTCATCTCAGCCTGCATGTCACAGCTACTTTGCCAAGTATCTGAGCTTGGAAATTCAAAGTTTGCAAAATAAGTCTTGTCTTTCCCAGGTAAGAACAGGTTCGTTCTTCAGTAGAATTTAAGAAATTTTGTCAAGTTAGGTAAAATGTTATGTAACATCCATTTCATTTCCGTTACATTACCCATATTTTTTTCTGACAGAAATGCATTTTAGATGAATATTTAATGCCCTTGCTTTTAAGAAAGTATCTTTGAATCACTTCAGTCTACTGCTGACTTCAGGTTCCTGGGAGAGGAGGAGCTGCGTGCGCTGAATACTGGTGTGCTGTCAGATACCATGACTGAAAAGGGACGGTGCAGCTCAGGAATACCAGCCGAACGAGGCAGAACCACACGTTTTCCCTTAGAAAGGAGCAGCAGATAGCAAAACCTGTTGCTTGAGAGTGTCCACAAGAGAAACTATGACGGAGCCTGAGATGCCACTTGGCTGTATCCAAGAGGGAGAGTGGGGAAAACGTCACAAGCACAGCGTGCCTCTGAACAGAGGCAGAGCCCTTTGAATCTTTGGATGAATTATAGTGCACAGAATGATTTTTGCTACGAAGTTAATACTTTTTCTCATTCATAAACTTTTTTTACCAGTGATGCAGTTAAAATATTCATTCAGCATATTGTGCTTTAAAAATATAAAACACAAAGATCAGCAGGCGTGTTTTCATTCTGTCGTTCCTGGTATTACTCATTATACCAGAACAACTCATGGTTTTTTTAACTGCATTCTTTCTTCCATCAGATCTTGTTTCTTTTCGGAGGTTGAAATGTGAAGCTCAGTTGTTGGTTCACCTTTTGTAGAACTGATACATAAGTTTTTATTCCTACTCTGTTTCAATAGATGTCATCTATTTTGTTATGTAGGTGGCTCTTCATGTAGTACGCTTGCTTGTGAGAATCTGGTTAGTAGAGGAATTGAACATATTTTAATCTTAACATTAAATGGTGATGGACTGTGAAAACAAGCAAACAACCAACCCTACCCCCCACCTGTCCCAGATAAACTTGGTAATTTGTCCTGGCTTGGAAAGGAGCCAGTGATTTCAGTGCAAGTTGTCCTGTTCACATGGGTAAGGTTTTGACCAGCGAGATGTATTGCAACACCTTTTCTCTTTGATCTGTTTTTTTAGTTTCTAAACTGAAAGATGTCATGGTTTCTCTGAGGGGTAGAAGCATAGGCTCTCAAAAAGATTAATGAACTTTTCCTCCTGAGGTTGATACGTTGTACCAATGTCCATTCACATCTCTCTGCTTTCCATGTGGTGCCGGCTGCTGTATATTACTCAGAAGTTTGGACATGATATACTGATATAATGCCTATTTAAAGGAAAACAGTTTAGCTTTTAACACTAACTAGCACTTCATTTAGCCCAAAGCTGTGCTGTAACTGTATACACATTATAACATTTTAATTTCATACTGTAACATCTCAGTAGATACACTTTTTAACTACGAAACTGCTCTATTACTGGGTCTTGCTGTTATTACAAAAATAGGAATATTTCAGATAAGCCAGTAAAACAAAGAGAGAACTTCTGTTTTATCAATGAGTAATTATGTGTAACTCAATTTTGGAACCTCAAAGGCTGAATCATTTTTCAGTCGTTATTTGCGTTGAAGCTTGTGTTAGATTCATGAAATGCCATACATCGGTTATACTTAATTATTTTGAAATGAGTAGATAGAGCATGAGTTTCTAATAAATTGTAGCCCACTTTGTTTAACCGTTTCCTACTCCCAAGCCTCCCCCCTGCAAAGAGCCCCAAGAACGCATGCCCATGCAAGAACAACTACACAGAGATTTCAAAACTTCATCATCATAAAGTTTGATTCTAAAATTAATGTCTCACCTTGCCCTGCAGTTCTGAAAACAGTCTATAGTTATCTCTCTTTCAATGTTTTAGGGAAAATATTACTCAAGGTGGTAAAATAGCCAGCTGAGTTGCCTGGCTTGCTATGTGCCTTAGCCAACAACACACACGGAGAAACTTTTTGACAGAGATGTCTATAACTTACTTGAAGCTAAAGCATTGTACTTCTTGGATGTTAATTATGAATCAGTCCAGTTTCTTAAAATTAAATCCAAGACTGGTTACTGTTTGAGGAGCAAATAGTGCCAGAGAACAACGAAGATGGATTTTCTAAATGGATTTTATAATAAATTGTTCTTGGTATTCTTGGCCTTCTTGATCATTTGCCTCAAACATTTTTGTGCTTTTTCTAGAATGGTGTTTTATATAAGATATTGCATTAGAAATTTACTTTGTAGGCTGCCTTAGAAATGAATGAGACTTCGGCTTCCGCATCACTTAAGGGTCTGCCTCAACTGTAATAGACGAAGCTTTCCATGATTTATCCATTATCCTTGTCTTTGTGTTAGTGCAGACTTCCTCCTTTTCCTTTCATCTTTGCTTTTCCCAATTTTGTTGATATAACATTCTTACAGTGACTGCAGTAGCTGCTCACATTCCAAGTAATTAAATGTAAAGGGAGGGACTCCTAAAAACTTTATTGCGTTAAGTGCTTTTTTTTCTTTGCCGTAGTCTTGTGGGTTTTCCTCTAGCTTGTGCTGTGGTACACTCTGAAGCAGATGATGTTTCTCCAGCGCAGGAGAAATCCTTGCCAAGACAAACCTTGCTGAACCTTGAGAAATCTTGATGAGGCAACACTCTTGACTAACTTTTGGCTGCTTTTACAGAGGTTCAGGTTCATCATTGTACAGTTACGTTGCCACTGAAAAAAGTAATACAAAGAATCAAAGCAGTGTACGGTAGCAGCTTTGTGGGGCTACCAGCATACCTTTGCTGGAGCATAGCCTGCATAAACCACAGCTTAATTACATTGGATAGCAGATATAATGCTGGTCTTCATTCCCTAATTTTATTATTATCACTTTGGCCTGTTTCAGATAAGAAGACAAGGCGGAATACAATTACTGGTGGACCTATTGGACCATCGGATGACAGAAGTCCACCGTAGTGCCTGTGGAGCTTTGAGAAACTTGGTATATGGGAAGGCAAATGATGACAACAAAATTGCCCTGAAAAACTGTGGTGGCATCCCAGCATTAGTACGGTTACTCCGGAAGACGACAGATTTGGAAATCAGAGAACTGGTCACAGGTTTGACTCTTTCGGTATTTTTTGTTCAAGCTCTATATAGGCTCTGCAAGCACAGTTCCGTGCTGCGTGCCACTTAGTCCATCAGTAACTATTTATTTTATTACCATCTTCTTTGCTGTAACAAAACACTTTCAAGCCTTTTAGATATTATGTAGTGTATGAATAGCTTTAGTCAGTATTATGCAGACAGTTTACAGATGCAGGCATGATTTATGCTTACAGTTGCTGGTCACTTCAGTTAGCCGTGAATGTTCTTGCAGGAGACGTGCTCCATACACAGATACATTGTGGTGGGAATCCTCTGCTCTCCTTCCTGTCTGGTGTAGGGCTGCACATGCAGAAGTCAGGTTTTACTGATTTTTCTTAGAAGCTGTTATTTCTTTTATATCCTATATAGTGAGAAGGAAGATTTGTTTGTGTGGTTGTGTTTACCTTTCTTGTGGCTCTGATGGGAAAGTGGAAAAGCATGTTGGAGAGATGGACAATGTCATCTTCTGAAGCCTTTTTTCTGAAATTTGATAGCATGCTATGTGATGTATGTTAGACACAGAGCATGCAGGTAGTGTTAGAGTCTTATTTCTTTCCTTGATATAGTAGAATCTGATATTTTTAAGATTGTCTGGACTTGTTCCCTTAGGAAATTCACGGTGTTTTGGGTTTTTTTTTCAGAAATACAGAAACGCTGTCAAACAGCACCAATCTGAAATGTTTGGAGATTTTTTCCCCCTTGCCTCTAAGCGATCTTATTTAAAATGCAAAACAGAAGCTAGATGGTTTTTTTGATTTTTCACTTTGTGATTTCATTCTGTTTGATTGCTAACATCAATGTGGTGATTAATTTAATACTACAAATAAGAAAAAATCTTAAGATGTTTTCGTTATCCTATTTTACAACACCTGTATTTCCATTATTATTTTTGTACTAAAATAAGTAAGAAAAGTTCTCATTTCTGTCGTAGAAGCATCAGAGTATACGCTATCGTCGGTACTTCTGCAGAAATTACTTACCTTTGTGGGTGAGGCCTCATTTAGGATACAACTGATAAGGTTATCATCCTTTGGTTGACTGCAGGTTCCTTCCTTGAGGGTATCTGAATAAACTGCATAGTGTTTATTAAATGTAGATTTTTATATTTAATTTTATTTCTTAGTTACACCATGTATCACCTTGTACTTGTTAGGCAGGATTAATGGGGCAGAGATCCTGGGTTTCACGAGCTCGGATGGTGCCTCCTGCAGAGTGGCGGAATTAGTGACAGATCTAATAAAGTGTAACCACTGCTTTGGATTCAACGTACTTGTTTGTCTCCTGGTTACGTTGTCTGTGTCCTGGCTCCAGGGAACATTCTGCCTATTTATTCTGAGTAGTAAGTGCCAAACTGCTAATGAACATCAGCAGAACACCTCAGGAGTCGCAGTGGCACTTCCCATGCTGTCTGTAGACAGAACACATAATGTCATTAGGTCATTTAAAGCAAAGATACAAGGCTACGGTTTACATTCCTTCCATTGCACAATATGTTGTTAAATTTTCCTGAATTCCCACAGAAAGAAAGGATGTGTGTGCTAACATGCCCTCAAACTGTTACTTCTGAGAAGAGTAGGTACTGACTATCAATGGCAGCCTTTGTATGGGTAGATGCAGCTCCCAGGGATGGTGAGCGTCCAGAGTGCTGGACATCTATGAAGGGGGAGCAGAGCAAGACGGTGACCCTGAGGAATGGAATCGAAGTCACTGGTATTTCAAGATTTTATTCCTGGGCCTGGTTTTGTATTATTTTTTTTTATTATTTTTAATAGCCAGAAGGCCACTGCTTGCCTTGGTGGGGTTTTGTGCCATTTAGAATGCAAATCACTGGCCCTTGCTTTGAAAATGCAAACCTGGTAGTGGTAGTGTTCTGCAAAGCTCCTTTCCAAAGGAGCACTCATAGGTGCACCTCTTGTCTTGCACCTCTTAGGAAACAGGCTGGAATCACGCATCTGAATCAGTTCTCATTTGCTTTTTTCGTAAAGCGTTGTATTATGACAGCTGCCCCACTTAAATTCCTTCCCTCTGTCCTTTCTGGGGAAGGAAAGATAGCTCCTGCAGCAGCTGCCTCGGTAATGAAAAGTTTGACTTGGTAGTGGTCACAAGGGAAAATAAAAGAAGCTCCTCCTGCTTCCCATTAGCCTTCCTGAGTTGAAGTGGCAGGAAGATAATTATTTCAGTAGTGCCACAATAGCCTGAAGGAAGTACAGAGAAAATAATTGTGAATGTATGTTTTAGGACTAAACATAATACCTTGAGCTTTTCCATCTCATGTTCATTGTGCATCCTGTCTACGTAAAAGCTGTTCTTATTTGTTACTTTTAGAGAGGGCACAAAGTTTCTGCCTTAGGAATTCATATAGGCTCTGTCATTGCCACCTCTAAATGCTCCTCCGGCGTTTGTTCTCAGAGTGCTTCTCTTCGGTGGGGAAGTGTCATTATCTCAGTTGCACGGATGGGGAACTGGGCCTATCACGTCTAAATGACCTGTCCAGAAATCTGAGAGCAAGACGAAGGTGTGAATCACTCTGAGTAGGCACATAGCTGCGAGGGAAGAAATACAGGCAGGAGAGGTTTTTACCAGCCTAATTCGTCTCAACAGTAGCAAAGTGTTCATCGCCTGGCCCAAGCACCGTGAAGCACGTGCCTGCCAGAGCAAAAGTTGTGGTATTAGTTCCTTCCTCAAACATGCGCATTTTCTTCTTTCTTGTTGCTTCTCTCTAAGGAGATTATGATTTCAATTTCCAGCTATCTCAAGACTGGTTTTGGAAATGTGTTTAAACCTGCAGACCAGCTGTCTATCCCAGCAGCTCCTTGCTTGTCAGGATTGCCTTCCTTGCCATTTGTGGCTTTTCCTCTTTTCCAGAGACTTCTTTCTGCCATAATCTCTCCAAAATGGAGTCTCTGACTTCTTCCTTTATCTTGTCTTTCTCTTTCTTGGTAGCAGAGGGCTCAGGCTAATATTGGAAAACCTTACCATGCTCAAATGTTTGGATTGGGTAAACTGCACCTTATTGCAAAGTGATAGAGCTTCAAGGCTTTCTCACATGGAGCAAAAGGTTTCGGTGCAGGCTCCCATGTAGAAGCTGTGAGGGAGTTTTGCTGCCTTGCTGTTTTGAAATTAAATCCCCTTAATGCCTAGGAAATACTTCCTGAAATATTGAAAGATTACTTTTCCAGAAACACTTCCACAATCACTGTTTTTTACGAGAAGAACCTGGATAAACTGAGGTGTACCAGTGAATATATACATTTATGCGTGGAGTGAAATACTCTGATAGAAATAGAGGCCTACAGCCTCTCGTAATTTCCAGAGAGTCAAGGAGAACCTGAATTACAGTATCTTCTTTCGCATAGGTCTGTAAATGAAAAAATGTCGGTATAAGCTGGATGCACCATACTTAATTTAGCCATCTTTTCAGCCCAGTGCTGTGCAACTAGTTTCCACGGTAGCTCCTGTTAATGGAAAAAAAATAAAAGCCTTCTATTTTAAAATAATTAAATGTTAACACTTTCCTAATAAATATAAATAAACTAGAACACAGGACAAAATTAGCACAGATCCTGTGGATGGTAGAAAAAATGTTTTCACTTGTTAATAATGACAAGAAGTAGCTGATTTGTGACTCCTTGCCTTTCCCGAGTTAAAGTTAATTATGAACCCTTCCACAAAATTCAATTTTTAACATTCTTTCTATTTGTTTTACTATCGTGGGGAAAAAAATGACATGAAAAATATGAAGTGTTAGCAAGGATAACACAGGAATCCCGTTGATGCCTTGTGGAGGTGAGGTCAAGCAGCTGTTGCTAGAGCCAACCTACGCTGGCCCCTACTCCATCACCTCCATCTGATAACTGAGTACCTATCTCAGACAAAATGATTTAAACTGCTATTCTTCTCCTTTTGACAAACAAAATCCATCACAACTAGAAACACGGTTTCTACCTATGAACAATACGCTAGCTGAATTAGAAACAGCTCCATTTTAAGAGGCCCCTTATATGACTGTATCACCCATTTTCAAAGTGTATATACCATATTTCATTGAAAAGTAAAAGTGGATGATCCACTTTTAGAAAGCACATGATGATAAAGAAATATAACTATAAATAATAACAGGAGAAACTGTTTTTTCCTGTGCTGGCAGCCAGCCTGCAGCTTATTTTGGTTGACATTACAGTGTCAGAGATTTAACTATTGTCTACTGAAAATATGTAAATGATGAAAATTATCACATTTACCCCAAAAAATTTAAAAATTATAAACAGTCTAATACTATACATGTATACTATATATAGACAGATAGACGTAGACTCTGTATATTTCATTCACATTTTTATTCACTGAATCAAAAAGCAAGTACTCCATTCCTGCAAACAAATGTAAGATGTTTTGTACATAATGTTGCTTTTAAAGAAGCGCTAGTTGTCCAAGTGTATTTCGCCCATGGTTGGGCTGGACAGGAAGAATTTTTCTTTTACTTCCCAGATTTTGGATTCCAATATTCATTAGTGTTGTCTTTGATTTCAGCTGAGGCCAGTTTGTGTTCTGGCTTGGTTGGTCCTCTGTTGTCACCCCATGTTATACAACATCATTAAGTAGTTGTTTTACATTTCTGTTCCATTTTTAGTAGATGCCACATGTTTATAATGAGGTATTTACAACCTGTTAGTGGTATAACTTGTCTATCAGTGTTGCTGAGAGCAATTATATGTTGTCCTCCTTATATCTATCTGGTGTGAGGTAACTGCTGCAGTTTAAACCTCCTTTTGATTGCATACTGCTTATTAGTATGTGCATAAATTGTTGGCAGGTTGGTCAAGACACTCCAGAAGGTCCCTTTGAGCCCTGCATGTGTCTTTGTTAATCAGTGTAATTGCAAGTTAGTGAGCCTGCAGTGATGTGTAAAGCAGGTTTAAGGGAGTATTCTATTTAAATGGTCCTTTTGGCTTATTTCAGTGGATGATTTATTATGATTTTTTTTGATTTTTTTTTTTTTTAGGTAATTGTGGCCATTTCTTTAGAATTTATAACTTCTTAGTAAAATCACAATTCTTCTGTTGGGGGTTCCAGAAGTCAAAATCACATGCCTGTAGTTGTTTCCTATTTGTGATGTTATTTTCTAATTGGACTTTGTAATATATTACACTTGTGATTTTTTTGTATAGTAAATCATATTTAACAATATTATGGCAAAGGGCTGACTATTTAGTACTTAGGATCTTGAAGCAGTGTATCAATTTCATAATTTTCTGCAAAAGTGCCCTTGACATTAGCTTAGTTACTGGAGTGTGTAAACACAGATGTGAAATTTTATTGTGATATAAACTTTTAATTTAGAGGTGGCAACTATTTGTAGCCCTATTGCTCTTTGGAAATTTGATTTGAAAATGAATAAAGGCTGTTTTATCCCACTTTAAGTTAACTTTCCCACAGACTTAAGAAGAATCAAACTCTTCCATGAGTTGCATTCTTACAGTATTTCACCTTGATGTAATTCTTAAAATCTTTCTTTAAAACCCGTTTTTTTGCAGGTTTATGTTGCATGTTGCTCCAGTATTGATCATATTAAATATCCCATTTCTTCGTTATAGTCAAGTTTTGTAATGGAGCAATGCAAGCATAAGGAAGCCTGGCCAGTGAAAGACCTAATTAATTACCAGCTTTTGATATGTAGTATAAAAGATAGCTAGGAAGACAAATGTCTAAAGTGGGTTGCTTTTCATAGAATCATAGAATGGTTAGAGTTGGAAGGCACCTTAAAGATCACATAGTTCCAACCCCCCTTGCCATGGGCAGGAACACCTCCCACTAGACCAGGTTACTCAAAGCCTCATCCAGCCTGGCTTTGAACACCTCCAGGGATGGGGCATCCACAACTTCCCTGGGCAACCTCTTCCAGTGCCTCACCACCCTCAGAGTGAAATTTTTCTTCCTGGTATCTAATCTAAATCTACCTTCTTTCNGTTGCACGGACCCACCTCTCAAGCCTGTCAAGGTCCCTCTGGATGGCATCCCTCCCCTCCAGTGTGTCAACCGCCCTACACAGCTTGGTGTCACTGGCAAACTTGCTGAGTGTGCCCTCAATCCCACTGTCCATGTCGCTGACAAAGATGTTGAACAGCACCGGTCCCAGTACCAGTTTAAAATTATTACAGTGCATTTGCTTATCTGCATAGGAGAAACTAAGCAAGAAATGAATGAACATCTTTTCTTGCCAAAATCAAAAGAAGCACTTCTGAAAGCTGTGTTTTCTGCTAGCAGTTATCTATCTCCATGCTTAACCTTCCTAATTTCCTTGACTTGACAGGACATAGTGATTGGATGTTGGAGGCAGGGGAGAAGATAATTCACAGAGCTGCATCTTAAGAGGCATTTGTATACTTTCTGCATTTATCCCGTTTCTCCATTTTCTTTAACTACATGGAGTTATATGCCCCAAATGATATTTGGCAGTCTTATTTTCTAAGCTAAGCATATATTGTACCAAATTTACGACAATCTTGTAGCAGCAGTATTACCATGGTTACACCATCACGACAATTTAAGCACACAGATGGCTTTTCACATTGTCTGTTTGAAAAGTTTGTGATACCCAGGATACGTATCTGAACCTAAAACATATTATATATTTATAATCTAATTTTCAGTTAATGTAATGCTGAAATCCTCTCTTTGGTTCCAACTGCATCTGGTCTGCATCGTAAGAAGCATGGCCAGCAGGTCGAGGGAAGTGATTCTGCCCCTCTTCTCCGCTCTCGTGAGACCCCACCTGGAGTACTGTGTTCAGCTCTGCGGCCCCCAACACAAGAAGGACCTGGGCCTGTTGGAGTGGGTCCAGAGGAGGCCATGAAGATGATCAGAGGGCTGGAGCACCTCTGCTATGAAGACAGGCTGAGAGAGTTGGGGTTGTTCAGCCTGGAGAAGAGAAGGCTCCAGGGAGACCTTAGAGCAGCCTTCCAGTATCTGAAGGGGGCCTACAGAAAAGGTGGAGAGGGACTTTTTACAAGGGCATGTAGCGATAGGACGAAGGGTAAGAAGGATTTTAAATTGAAAGAAGGTAGATTTAGATTAGATACCAGGAAAAAAAAAATCACTCTGAGGGTGGTGAGGCACTGGAACAGGTTGCCCAGGGAAGTTGTGGATACCCCATCCCTGGAGGTGTTCAAAGCCAGGTTGGATGAGGCTTTGAGTAACCTGGTCTAGTGGGAGGTGTTCCTGCCCATGGCAGGGAGGTCGGAACTATGTGATCTTTAAGGTGCCTTCCAACCTAAACCATTCTGTGATGCTAGGATTCTATGAAATGCTTTTCATTCAAAAGGGAGATTTGAAGGGTACTAGCTCTAATAAATCTTTCCTACTCTTTCTTTAAATCGATTTAATTGCAAGTACAATATCCTACCACAATCAATTTTAAAAGTTGATTAAATCTTTTGTACTAATTTACTTCTAATTAGGTGTTTTAAATAACAGTTGTTTTCAACATTAGTGAAATTATTTGTGTGCTGAAAATTTGTATCTGTTTGCTCTGGATTTAAGCCAATGGCTGAATGAGGAATTATATATTATAGTTTCTTCAGTATTTCTTTCTTCATGTACAAAAATCTTTTCAGTACCCAAAGGTTACATAAGAGTTTGACTCCTTCCCATTGCTTGAGATACTTTTAATCAAGGTATTCTTCAGCCTCTGCCCCGAGTTTTGTGAGCCCGTGAGAATTCCATTTAGAATGCCAAACTGTCAAATCTCCTGCAAGTCTCAGATGGTAGTAAAAACATGCATTTCATCTCACAGCTCAAACTTTGCATAGAATAATTTATGGTTCCTTGCTGTTACATTTAAAATCTCGTTATGGGGAAAAAAAGAAACCAAGCATTTGCTAAATGCAGAAAAACTACTTGTTACTGCTACCTTGGTAAAATTAAGCTTATGCCACACCATTATGCAAAGCTAAGCAAAGGCAAAACAAGGGAAGCCACCTGGTCTGCAGAAGTGGTTGCTAGGGTTAATGAAGCTAAAGGTCCAAGTGCCCCAATACAACTTCAAGCAACTCAACTTCAGCGGTCTCGCCAAGGTAGTACAAACCCTCTGGCCTGTTACTAGCAATGGCAATGGCATGGTTAGTGGGCTCCGGGGCTACTCTGCTTTTCCACCCCTGTAATCAGTTAGTTTAAGGTTTTACAGAGAGTCTTCAAAAATTGCTATTGCATCATCATAATTTTTAGAAAATATTTTAAATATCTACTTGTACTTCTCCAGACTAATAAGCTGACATTTCACAGTCAGTGGACATGCTGTAACACGGCAGAGCCGTGTATGGAGGAACACCATGGTACTTTACAGTACAATTCTACATTCTGGCAGAGTTTAAATTTTAGACTTTAGCATCACCTACAGAAAACATTGTCATCATTTCTAGAAATGTGGTAATGATTTCCAGACAAATTCAGAGCAGGAATTAATTGGCATTTTATAAAGTCTTCCCATGAACCCATTGTGCAATCAATTATTGAGACACCAAATCTTTGTAGCTATTTTCTTTGCAAACCAGGAAGGTAAAAAGCTGTACAGTTTACACCCATAAGTTGTTGGGAAACTAATTTCCAGCCTATAGGCTATGACATCTTCAAGAAATTCCAGAGCCATTCAAAACACGTCCTATTTATAACTCATATGTAAAGGCAAATTTAGAAGTAATTTAATAAATTGTGTAATTTTTCTTCAGAAATGATGCTGTCTTATCAAATAACACTTACACAAACAATATTGACTGTTCGACTGAATCATTTTATACAAAATCTATTACAATTTACTGTCTAATTATAAAACAATCTTTGCCTCCTTTCTCAATATGCTGTCACTATTTTAGCTCTGAAAATAGGAAAACCCACTGACAGGATTTGTTGTATTCATGAAGAGTCATTCCCAACTTTTTTATGAATTATCAGATTAACTACGTAACCCCCTGCTGCTCCCAGTCAAGTAAGGAGAGGCTTTAATATAGATGCCTTCTAAAATCTTCTGCCATGCTTTCTTAGCAACAGGCTCAGGCACTGATTTATTGTGTAAGGTGTTGCATTCAAAGTATTGTTATAGGTAAAAGGGAACATACTGATCAAACAGCAATACAAAACCTTCCTCAAGCTGGCAGTAGCTGTTTCCCTGGAGGTGAACAGGGGAGAGCCAAAACAAGTCCCCAGGGTGCCAAGGTCTGTGCTGGGAGCAGTGCAATGCCCCTGGCAGGGGAGTCCATCTCCTCTCTCTTAGGGGTCTGCTTGGGGCTGGTTTCCTCAGTCTTCCCATCACAGCCTGCCTCCTCCTTGCTTCCCAAGCATATTCCCATTCACTCGTCGTCAATTTACCACATGCAGTCTCAGCATAAAAAACAAGATGGTCCCTTTTTGTTCTCTCTGGCACTGGGATCACTCCCAGTGTATGAACCACATCAACTTCCAAGTCTAAATGGGAAATAACTATCTTTCCCGTGTACAATCAGTGAGATGCATCTTCTATGGAAAATTCATTCAAGTTGTTTTGATTTATATGGCAATGAAACCAGTTGCATAATTTGCTTGTTAATATACGACGTAACTGATGGGGATTTTATTTTGGGGGGGTTTTTTAGTTTGGTCAAATCTTAGGTTTAAAAGGAAACATCAAACAAGGCAATCTGGAGTGATAAATAAAGGACATCTGTTGCAGCATATGGCTTGACATAACAGCTGCATTGAACTTTTTCAGCAAGTAGTAATACTTTGGAAAAATTGAGCTGAACATATAATTTTGATGTCCCTGCCTGAATGATGCAGTAGTAAAACACTTGCATTTTAAAACCACTCTGAAGTCTGAAATGTTTGCCATTTGCAACACAGAATACTTAAACTTTGTTTCAAAATTGTTTTTGTTTAGAAACAGATCTGAATATTTCACTTTTTTGTTTACAAAATGAAAGTTTGAGGAGATGCTGAAGCATTTTCATTTTGTGATGAAATTACTTTTTTCACTGTGGCCACTAATCTTTTTTTTNAACTTTATAGATAGGAGTAACTTCCTAATTGGTTCCTGTGAGAAAGGAGTTTGGTACTTAGAGCTCTATCTTGCTGTTCAGTTTGAAGTATAAAATTTTTGTTCTCTTTATTAGGGCCTGTTACCAAATACATATTTTGATTTTAGGTGCTAGAAAAAATTATTCAGTAAAATACATGTGTAAACAATGAAAAAAAATCTTTCCATTCATACGTGCATCCTTGTTTGATTTCCTTCTTTTCTAATAAGGTATTTCATCGGGAACGGTCTTGCCATTAGTCGTGTTAGGATGAAATTTTCTTTGGAAACAGTGGATTTATTTTTTTTTCCTGTGTTTCTCTCACTTAGAATTACTTGCTTCTGTGTTTTATGGGACCAGTTTAATTTCATCGGTTAAGAAAAACAAGCAGAAACCACTGCTCTTTCCGCAGTAACTGAAGTCAACTCTTCTAGTAATTGCTCTACTGCCTAACATTAAAGCGAATACCTGTCTAATATTCTTGTCTGACAGTTCTTCCCTTCCACAGTTACACATTATTTCAAAGTGTGCAGCAGAAAGAGAGCAGCAACATTAGGTCAAAATTCAGTCCCATGAGAAGAATATAGACTTTTTCAGTTAATGCAATAGCATTTGGACAGAATTTGTTTGCAAGCAATGTTAAAATTGGTCCCTCCTTTTTGTTTTCATAAAATCCTAGATGTAATTTTGGAATGAAAAGAGCAGTGTTTGAGAAAGAAAGAGTTGTTAGCTTTTCAGAGGAAGTGCTCATATTACTTATATGAAGTCATGTACTTATAGGTAGTTAAGATCAAGCTGTGTTTGTAGTTAAAAAAACCCAAAACAATAATCTTTATTCTCTGTGGAAGTTTTTGTTTTGTAAGGCTATGAGTGGCTGCAAAGGGAAAAAAGTTCATTTGGCGGCACCTTCACTTACTGTTCCTTAAACTCCTGCCTGCTCATGACTTTTACTGAAACCCAGTCTTTCTCAATTTGCACTTGTCGTGGGTCGTCTTATACACAGATAGAAAACCACTTCTGTGCATGTAAATAAGTGAATTACAGGAAGGTGGGCATAGGTATTCAGTCAGTAACCAGATAAAAAATTATTTCAAGAAAATTGGTGAAACTTCCTCCTGTTATGCCAATTTGAAACTTACTTTTATAGCGTGCTCTTAAGGAGCTATCTTATGAGCTGTGAATTGTCCGGATGCCAGAATTCAAATCAGCCACTTTTGTTTCCTACAGAAAGTCTGCTACCGAGACCAATTCCTCACCTTGACGGCTGAGCTAGCTGTGAAGTCTTCTTGCACTTAGTATTAAGAAATGCTGTGGTTAGTATTCCGCATCTTTACCCTGCTGCCCACAAAGCCCACACCCTGCTGCCACGGAGCGGATCCCGCTCTGCAGAGCAGCGTTGCAATTACTGGGGGCTCCGAGCGTCAAAGCTGTAGTAAGAGCCAGCAAATGACTTTTCTAGTGCTTGAGAGCTCGGGGGAGAAGATGCTTCTCCTAAGGACTCCAGCAAAAGATCCCTTGCGCTTGGCTTCTCTGCAGGGTATTTAGCTCTCAGATTTCAATTGTAATTGTCATGTTTGTGAGGGAAACTCCCTGTAGTACCCCTGTGCCTTCAGCGTATAAACAAAAAAGCCTGCCAGAGCTCTCCCAGCTCTACCAAATGGCATTCTGCATCAGTCCATCACCAAACTATTAAATTAAGATGCAAAAGAAAAACTTAGATGAGTTGGAAGACTTTTAGATTTTTATTTTTAACAAGGAATATTAAATAAGCTAAATCTTGGTATAAATTTAAGGCTGACTTAAACATACCAAATTGAGAAGAATCAGTCCTTTTTACCCAGTAATACTTGTTTACTTACGATCCTTTTACCTTGTAATTTATTTGGCAAAGTACATCTTTTGCAGCACAATAAAAAAATAAAATATGTAGTGGCAGTGTGGCAGGAGCAATGCTTTTTGGAAAAGCTGACTTTTCCGGTTTCTTGGTTTCCATTTATATTTGTAGTCTAAGACATTCTAAGGGGCTTGTTTATCTATCTAAAAGTCATAATTTGAGGTAACATTAAATCATGCGCTGAATAATTTTTTAGACTTTCCTGATTTTGCACATCGTCTCTTGCTAAGGTCAGATTTTTTGCTTGGAAGTGTATGATCTCTATTTTCTTAACTTTGAATGGAATAAGGATGACATGTGGCTCATCAGGTCTTTAGTTATATCTGACTATAGACATATATATGCAAGTACCACTTCCAAGTAAAACACTGGCTAAAAAATACATTGAAGAGTTTAATCAGGATGAGTTTGAGCTCCAGCCTGATTCAGAGATGATGGGTATTTGTCTCAGACTGCTCCATTAAATTGAGTTACTTCAAATTTTTAAAATATTGTGCTTTGCTTCTTTAGGGTAAGTGCTGCAGTATCTATTGCAATGGCTTAAATGAATTTATGTAAAGAGGAGTGCTGTTTCTAAGCTGAAAGCATGGTGGATAAGCTCTGTCTGCTAAGCAGTAGTAACATCTCATCAGCCTGGACTGTGCTGTTAAAAGAGTTGGTCTTGTCTTCAATCTTCTGGACTTCGGCTAAGAGAAGGATAAATCAAGTTGTCCTGGTTCTCTGTTCTCTCAGTTTCCTCTTCCAGTGGCAACAAACTTAAATTGCCTTAACTAAGATCTATGTGTAGCTTTCTGTATGAACTATACCTGTGCAGTTATGTCCTTGAAAAGGTTGATTATAACATTTCTCAAAATTTCTAACCAGTTGTTAAATTTGATTGTCATTGTCTGTGAAAGGCCTTCTTAGAAAAGATGATTTACATTTAGCATGTTAAATAACCTGTTGAACATAGTAGATACATGTCCTCTGATAAGCTACTCCAGAAGATTTAACTCGGTTCAGCAAGATCTCTATAGCGAGCATTCTCATAGACTCCTTCGAGAGTCCTTCATCTGATGTCTGCAAGACTGGTAGTTTTTACTCAGACCCAAAGTCCATCTTCCAACTGGAACCAGCTAAGTCCTTTCTGTACCAGTTTCTCTTTAGTTTTAAACTCAAAATGTGATTGCATAATAATTTTTTTCCATGCGCTTCAGTTTATTATATGTAAGGGTGAAAAACTTCAACCTGCAAATAGGCATGATCAGTAGCTATTTTTCTCTTTCTATATAGCATCCAACACAGCCTAGTGATCTGCAAATAGAGACAAAATGCCTACTCTGAATGCATCACAACCTTAAAAGCAAGGAGGAGATAAGATTGAACACAAGCAATCAAGTAACAGATGTTCAGCAGTGATCTGATAAGTTCCTTATTTCCCCATCCCTCCCAAGAGTCAGTCTGCAGATGGTAAACTGTTGAGTTGGACTGTCGAGTTGTTGGATTAACAGCTCTCTTCCAATCCATATACAGCAGGATGGGTCCCACCATTGGGGGTGAATCACTGATATGCCAAGTCCGATCCCTTCCCTTCCTGTGGGCAGCTGATGACACACAAATGATTTAGGGGGCAGTTGAGGCACCTCTGAGGCTATTCCAGACTTGCTTACTGTGCTCAAAAACCCAATTCAGTCAGGGCTCTCAGAGTAAGGTGGCAAATGATCTCAGTGAGCATCTCTTTACTATAGTCTTACAGGACACGTAATGCATACATGCTCGAAAAATACGTTCATGTTCATATGGAGAAGAGTGGAGGCATAATGGAAGGTGCCTCAGGTAAAAGATATTTTTTTTTTTATCACTTCCCTTTGCAAAGTCAAGAGAATGGATCATCTTCTTAGGCCTCACGTAAATCTAGCTCCAGGTCGTCCTCAGCAAAAGTAATGGGAAGTGAATTGCCAGTGCCCTTTCATAATTGCAAATCCTTAATTAAGGAGGGGTACAAGGAGGCACTTAAAATGCCAACCTCAGCAAGTAGCAGACTCCACTACTTGTGAGAATAAATTAGAACTTGTCAGAATAAAATTGTTTTTTTCATTAATGTGGTTGGTAGTATTCAGAGACCTAAAATTAGATAAAAGGCATTGTTCTAGGGTGGCAGAAGATTATCTTACTCCTTAAAACTGTGTGTGAGGTCCAGAAACTTTGAAGATGGTGTCAGGCTTACTGGGCAGTGCTGCTTTGCTTGATTCTGCCTTGACTTACAATCATTTTGGGAGAAGGTAGAAGAGCTAATTTAGTCTGGTGATCCCTTCATCCTCTTACTGTGAAGGTTTAATTTCCCGTTAGTGAAACCAGACCCCGCTTACTGGCTCTTGGGTGAATATGTAGGTTTTAATTTGGATTTTTATTTGGAAGTCGCCTGTTACTATGGCAGTTTATTGAGCAAAAGCTCGTGCAGTGTCAAGTGGATTTTAAATAGAGAAAAAGGGCTTAAAAAATATTTCTGGGCATCTCAACTATTGCTGAATACCAGCTTATCATGACGTTTATGTGAGTTTACTTTTAATTAGCAAGAACCTACAGTGAATAGAAAATAGTGCATACCTACACATTTTTAAGCATTTTGCTAGACAGGGCTCTTGTGTTTGCTTCTTTTGTATTTTTTTCTGCTTTTTGAGTTTATGACTGCTTCTTGAAGCCCAAAGTACTGTTCTGTTGCCATCAGAGCACTCTTTTCTGCTTCATTTCCAAAATAGGACTTCTTCACAAAGGAACAACACATTGTCTTGCATAAGAAGTAATTCAGACCTTGAAGGAGGAAAGATTTGCATCCTGATTCTCTACTTCTATATCACGCACATCACTTAATCTTGTCTAGATAAACGTAAGAAAAGGCAACCATATTGGGTTTTGCACTGACTAAAACAGCAAACTACTAGGTATTTCAGGAATAGTAGACGTGGCAGTACAGCTTACCAAGAACAGGTCATAGAGAAGTGAGCATAAATATCTTTATGAAGGTCTTTATTCCTTTAAATACAGTATTACTTTTCATAAAAGCATTCAGAACAGAATTCAAACAAAGACTGTATTCCCTTTAAAGCAGCAATTATTGAATGGAAAAATGAACAGTATTCTTGTTTCTGGGGTTTTTTGGTTTTTTTTTTTTTTTTTTTTTAAACATTCCTTACATAATTTGGTTAACAAATCACACATTTGAAACTTATGCAAAAAAAGCACTATTGGAGAAATGTATGCAAAATAATTAATCAGACCATGAAACACTGTCTNATTTTTGTCTGTAGCTAAAGTCTGTCAGTTTCTGCCTGTTTACCACAGACAGATTATTTTGAGGTTTGGGGGTTCTTTATTGGTATAGTAAGCAAAATTTTTACATTAAACTGCATAACTGTCTTTGCATACAGTTCCATATAAAATAATTAAAACATGAAATTGTATAACTGAATCAGTCTCCCCATAGAGGTAATTAATTTTAAAGGGAAACCCAAAAATGTAGGTTGATTCCTGTTAATTACACATCTCCTTCAAAACACAGAATGCTAAAGAAAGCCTTGAGCAAGTGGTATTCTTGCTGCTTATATTTGTAAATGCCTGACTCGACGTTCCTAAGGTCTTCAGCAGTTTCCTCCCACCACACTCACTTTGGTTTTTCACAGTGTAACGTTCATATTTGCAACCTCATGTTGATGATAATCATTCTCTGTGTTGGTTCAAGACTTGATAGCCATCAGTTTTGCAACTTAGCGTTAGGTGTGGGGCCAGGCTACTGTCCCTACAGGGAGGAAAGTAAGAAGGAGTAGGGTTGGACTAGAGAAGAGGCCATGTGTTGGCAAATGGAGAGGTAGGAAGAGGCAGGCTTGCTCTTACAGCTGCTGCTGGGAGGATGCTGGGCTAAAATAAAGCCCATTGCTTCTTCAGAGCCACGTAATGCCCTCTGGCTTCCACCCATACTCGAAGCTGCCCAGCACCAGCAGGCTGCTGTCACAGCACAAAAGTCAAATTTGCTTTTCCTGACCTCTGATACAAATATACACGAGGGAATGAAAGCCAGGGTCTCTTTTGCCTCCAACACTCCTTGCGGCAGCATTCAGAAAGTTTTGGCTCTTGATTGCTCTTCCTTTTCTTTGACACATTAAGAATTTTAACACAAGGGTTTGGTTTTTTTTTTAAATTTCAGTAAATCTCCTTGTGAGTTGCACCATTAAGCTTGTTGCTTCTCTGCAAAAATGGTAGTATTCTGTGACTATGAATAGTAAAATATTTACGAAATAAAGAATGCCTTGTTGGAGGCCGGTATAATACCATACTACTGTATCAAGTTGTGAAGGAAGTCTTTTTGCTTATAGTACCAACTAGCCTAGACAGTTACTTTAATTACATTGAAGATCACAGAAGGAGTTAGGGGTTTGTTCTCTCAATGTGTATCTATCAAGAGTGACAGTCAGTCTAAATCAGAACCTATTTTCTTCTATTGGTTTTTATTAATTGTATTTGGAAGGAAGAAATCTGAAGTCCAAGCCCTAAAAAAATATATGTAATACTTCTTCAGTCCATGTGTGGTTCACCGCCTAAATAGGCCTAGATCATGACCAGCTGCTCAGTTTTTAGGCTTAGCTCTGAGAAATTTCCAATGTTGCTGTGACTACTTATTGCGTATTCAAAGCTGTATTCCCACTGCCAAAGTGTGCAGGTATCATTCAGCCCCATCTACAAAGTAGTCTTCTTTTCTTCACAGAAACAGCTTTATTAAGCGTGCCAATGCTGTGAAATGTTTTGGGTTTTTTTTAAAAATGAAAACTCTAAAATCTTTTTTGCAGATGTGTTACTTAATAGCCATTTGGGTTTTTTGTAGGAGTTCTCTGGAATCTATCCTCCTGTGATGCACTGAAAATGCCAATCATCCAGGATGCCCTTGCAGTGTTGACCAATGCAGTGATCATCCCTCACTCCGGATGGGAAAACTCTCCGCTCCAGGATGATCATAAAATACAACTGCATTCATCACAGGTGCTGCGCAATGCCACTGGGTGCCTAAGGTGAGTACTGCAAAACATTAGCTTTGCCTTAATCATCTTGCTTCGGCTTGAATTGTTATTTCTCATTTTTAGGCATCTGTAAAGTAAATAATTGGTTTGCCTGTCAGCTAAGAAGATGGCTTCCACTGCTGTAAAGTTAAAGTTGGAAATTAATTAGAAAACAAGCTTCAGGCCATTCAAAAAACAATCTCTAGAAGCACTGCTGTGGGTTTTCCTTTTTTCTTTTCTTAACAGCTTTGACCAATCTTCTCATCCAAGCTTGTATATTACAGATGTTTTTCTCCTTGTAAATTTGTCCCGCTTCCCCAGTTGCTTAAGTGAAGTCGATATGTTCTCACTATTACACCCAATTTAATCAGCACAAAAAATAATGAAGATGCTTACAAAAAGTACCATACCTTACGGGTTCCAGATGCCATTGCTGGAGTTAGGATAAATATATAAAGTAGGTTTTTTATGCTCTGTGAAGATGAAAAATGGATTTCAATAAGAGGCCAACCAATTTAACATTGTGCAACTAGAATACTTAAGTAGATCCTTAACAAGTACGGTATGTGTTTATATTTATATTTGTATGCCAAACTTGTATATGCAACACCAAGGTGCACTTACATAAATATGTGCAACATGATCTGTCTGTTCCGAAAAATCACTGTAGATGTGAGAATGAAAATAGAATGACTAAGAAGAGTTTCAGTTCTGACAAAGCCTTACAAAAGGATTGAGTCATAGCAATTTTTGAATTCCAATCTGTATCATTTTGTTGAAATATTTTAACATATTAAGCAAGTTCTTTTAAGCATTGGGTTTTTTCTGCTTGTATATTGGAGATTCTGTAATCTGTCTCAGAGACGTGAAAGTTGATTAGTTAATATTTTTACATGCATCACAGGAAAATTGCTAAGTGAATAGTATGTATCAGTAATACAATCTATGTTGTATGCTGCATCCAAAGCAGATATCCATCAAAGAGCTAAATAAAAAAACACCATTGATTAGGAGGCAAAGTAAAATAGCAGTATTGTTGACATATCTATAGCAAGCACCTTTTTGTCTTTGTGCTGTTTCATCAAATGAAATGTCTCCCTTTCAGAAGTAGCATCTGAAAAGTTTAAGGGAAAAAGTAGTAATTATTTTTGATTGTTTATATGTAATCAGAAGAGAATGAAATACGGAAGGTGATAACTTCCATATTGCAAATATACTTGTATTGGACTTAAATGCAGGTATGTATATGTGAATACCAGCTATGTTGGGATATGTGACTGAAGCTAGGTATTTGTGCCTGAGTTGTATTGATTTTGAAAAGAGTTTGGTAGTATAATTGTGTTGCATTATGTTCAAATTGCTAGAAAAAAAAACTCACTCGATTACTGTGACATTCCATAAAGTATATATGTACCATGTTATACTTCTCACACTCCGATGTTTAACCTGTCTCAGTTAAAGAGCTGCCTCTGGCAGAAGTATCTATTATAAATTTGAGGCTTCGCAGTGCCCCTTCTCTGAATGGGCATGTCCACTGTTGGTCTCCCCACACCATAAGCTCTATCTTCCTGTTAATTTTTCCCAACTGCTTCTCAGGGACTGACGTCCATCCCTGATCCTGCAAATCTCAGTTCATCCTACCTCATAGTTGATGGATTCGTTGCACATTGGTCTTGAAATCTTTCTTTGTTTTTTTTTTTTTTCTTTTGTGAGTGTATGTGCACGCCCATTTGCAAACTGATGTGAGCTTACTGTAGCCTGCACTGTGGGTCAGCCTGAGGACTTGTGGCCACATGAGGATGGTACGTTGCCTGATCTAATACACACTGCTTTGCAGCAAGGCTTACTCCCAAGTGCTTGATGGTACGCTGTCATAGCAGAATGGCTTCTGGTCAGCTCGTGCAAAATAAGCTCATATCTGCCTGCAAAAGACTGTGCATATTCTAGCTCTTCAGTCCTTCCCAGGTAGCCGTAACAGCAGCTCGAACGGCTGTCCTGAGCAGGTTGGTCTTCTGTCTAAACCCGGGCCTTTCAACTACAGTACGGCTTTTTAATATCTTTCCTATATCAAACCCTCCCTGTTTCCCAGATGCATCTTTCTGCCCTCTCTAATGGCTTCAGATATTTATTTGGCCTTCATCCATCTTCTTCAGATAATTTCATCCCACTTAGTCTGTGTGGATGCTCTTTGGCAGAGCCAGAACATTTGGAGAGGGTTGAACTTATTTTTGCTTCATACCAGAAGCAGAAACTTTCTTGTTTACCTTTCCTCAGTCGCTGTTGAAAATCTCTCTGAACAAAATGTCAAGTTTGAGTTTGTGCAAGGGAGAAAAGTGTAAGTTGACCTCTGAGATGGTAACTGGGTTCTTGTGTTGAATTCATGTAAGATAATGGGGCTGTAGGGTGGAGGAAACAGCAGATGTCAGAAAGATGAGAAAACTCCATGGACATGATTGGAGTAGCGCATGCTCTGCGCAGGTAGCACCTTAGCTAGAAGTCCTTAAATACCCACCACCCCCAATAAACTGAACAGCTCTCACACTTTCCACTTGTGACTAGTTACAAGCCTCATATTTCCATTTCAAGATCTCACTGGACAAGGGAGATAATGTAAATCCAGAAGATAGTGGTTGCCGGCTGACATAGTGCTGTGTTTATCTGGTAAATGGAAGGTCCATTGTCATTTTCCATGGGAGAATTTCTGCCAAGACTCGGGTTTGGTTGTCCTCTGCTGTTTTCTTTTTTCTTTTGCTAGAGCTGGTTATTGAAGGGACACTGGTTAAAATTCAGTTGTATCGGGATTATCAGTGGCGATGCTCAGTATCATAGGAAAAGTAGTGGTGCTCAGAATACTTGACAAATGCTTCTGAATCTGTAATGTTGACATATTTTAGAGACATCAGGTTGATTACATAAGGTTTAATGCTAGCAAATATGCCAGGAGGATTTTGGTTGGTTTTTTTTTTCAGTCTTCTCTGCATTTGGTTTTCTGATGCATTCACTGCTGAAAACTTTAAATAAATAAGATCTGAGAGGTGGTGTCATACAATCCATCCCATATACAGTGCTAATAAATAGTTTGCAATGGCTATTACATAGGAATAGTCAGATCTTTGTTCTGTGTTTTTTCACTATAGTATATGAATTATTATTCTTTCTGCTGATCTTCCCTATTCTCAGTTTCTTGATGAGAGTTTCTTATGCTTTTTCAATTAAAAAGTTGCTTATTAACTACAATTTTTAGTACTCTTATCTGCTTATTCATTGTCATTCTCAACTAAGTTGTCTACAACTCCAATCACACAGTAATCCAGCTGAAATCAGTATGAAATCATATGAAAGACAGCAGCATCACACCTTCTTTTCCTGTTATTTTCTTTTATCATTAAAGACATTATTTACAAAATGCACTTCGCCTATTTCTGTGATTTGAAAAAAGAAAATAGCTTTAATACAATATTGTACTAATTAATTTTACATAACTTGAATACTTTGAAATGGTTCAGATAATTCAAAACTCTAAATACAGCGTTATACCTATCACTTGTAAATTTAATCTTAATATTCAACTTTCATAAATTGCCAGACCTCAGTGTGACATGTATTAGAGTAATCACCCAATTTACTTGGCTTCCCACTGAGATACTAGTACCTTACCTCATTAAGCTCTGTGAAAGTTTGACTTCTTTTTTTCCTTTTGGATTTCAGCTGTGACTGCTTTATTTATGTTAGGGAAATACTGTATTTTCAGTTTATAGTTTCTGATTCATTTAGACTTTTTAGGTGAAGTCAGGTGAAAACTGAGTTTGGAGTCCCAGTTGTTTATACTGGGGGGTTTACAATCCCTAATGTGAAATTTAAAAATCAACAGAAGGCACGTTGCCCAATGTTGTCTTAACCTGAAGCATCAAGGTTGCTGTGGTGGGTTGACCCTGACTGGACACCAGATGCCCGTGAAGCTGCTCTGTCACTCCCCTCCTCAGCTGGACAGGGGAGAGAAAATATAACGAAAGGTTCGTGGGTAGAGGTAAAGACAGGGAGGCCACTCATCAATTACCATTTCAGGCAAAACAGATGACTTAGGGAAAATTTTATTTAATTTTATTTATTGCCAGTCAAATCAGAGTAGGATAATGAGAAATAAAACCCAATCTTAAAACACCTTTCTCCCACCCCTCCCTTCTTCCCAGGCTCAACTTCACTCCTGGTTTCTCTACCTCCTCCCCCCACGTGGCGCAGGGGACGGGGAATGGGGGTTACAGTCAGTTCATCATGTTGTCTCTGCCACTCCTTCCTCCTCAGGGGGAGGACTCCTCACTCTCTTCCCCAGCTCCAGCGTGGGGTCCCTCCCATGGGAGACAGTCCTTCACGAACTTCTCCAACGTGAGTCCTTCCCATGGGCTGCAGTTCTTCACAAACTGCTCCAGCGTGGGTCCCTTCCACAGGGTGCAGTCCTTCAGGAGCAGACTGCTCCAGCTAGGGTCCCCTACAGGGTCACAAGTCCAGCGTGGGCTCCTCTCTCCACATGTCCACAGATCCTTCCAGGAGCCTGCTCCAGCACAGGCTTCCCACAGGGTCACAGCCTCCTTTGGGCATCTGCCTTCTCTGGTGTGGGGTCCTCCACAGGCTGCTCCTACATGGACTTCCATGGGCTACAGGGGGACAGCCTGCCTCACCATGGTCTCACCACGTGCTGCAGGGGAAGCTCTGCTCTGGTGCCTAGAGTACCCCCTCCCCCTCCTCCTTCACTGACCTTGGTGTCTGCAGAGTTGTTGCTCTCACATATTATCACTCCTCTCTCTGGCTGCTGTTGCTCAGTTGCTTTTTTCCCCCCTTCTTGAAATACGCTATCCCAGAGGCACTACCACCGTCGCTGATGGGCTCAGCCTTGGCCAGCAGTGGGGTCCGTCTTGGAGCTGGCTGGCATTGGCTCTATCGGACATGGGGGAAGCTTCTGGCAGCTTCTCACAGAAGCCACCCCTGTAGCCCCCCTGCTACCAAAACATTGCCATGCAAACCCAATACACTTACTTATCACAAAACTAGATCTCTGTCCACAGCCTGTCTGAAAAAAATCCCAGACAGAAATCTTTTCTAGAGTTTTTGTCCTGGTGTACAGTCTGAAACCTTATTTTTTTTCTATGATTTGAAGATGAATTTAAGTTAATAGAATCTTATCTGAGGACTTCAGAGAACTTTAAGAATTTCCTGCTTTTAAGAGTCTAATCTGGGTTGAGATTCAAAATCCTAAAATGCTGGTTTTTTATTTCTTCCATGTTCTATTTAACTTTTCATCATACGCTGAAGGTACAGGGGCAATTGCGGAAATCAAAGATCTATTAAAATATTTATCTTACCCCCTATTAGTTGAATAGAAATTGTATTGGAGAGTAACTCAAGTAGGTTTTGTTTATAAAGCCCCATACCTTTCAAATTTTCATACTTTTATACGGTTCAGACCTTTCACAAAATACCATTAATTATTTTTTGACTGAAAAACTATGTAGCAAGCTGTCAGAGTAGAAAAACAAAGGGGAAAAGTGCTTTTAAAACATGAATTGAATGTAACTGACCCAGTAGTACTTTCTGGATTTATCAACTTTTGGAAGGAACAAATTACCTTGTTAAAACAATTTGTGTTAATTATAAAACCTGAATATCAAATGGTTTTAACAGTTTTGTGAATGAATTACCTGTTTTGCAGACATTTACAGCTAATGCATTTATCCCACCATCTTATTTCTCCTCTAGTTCTCTTCTTAGCATCCAAAGTCTATTGATTCCTATTGTTATGAACCTCTATAATCAGTTTTGAATATAACAGCCTATGACAAAAGAAGATATGGGAGCAGCGTGAAATAAATAGCACAGACTGTATTATTCATCATCTGTTTAGTTTCTAAAGAGACATATAAGAAAAAACATTCCTTTATATACGTGAAACATTTCTTAAGAAACTAAACTGATACATGTATGTATGTG
Source organism: Burhinus bistriatus (assembly GCA_013397275.1). NCBI lineage: Eukaryota > Metazoa > Chordata > Aves > Charadriiformes > Burhinidae > Burhinus > Burhinus bistriatus. The sequence continues at coordinate 445,358 of VYXH01010550.1, forward strand.
CATGTATGTATGTATGTTTGTGTGTATATACATAAAGATAGAAAAAGGCTGATGACTGAAGCTAAAATATGTTTCTGTCTTACCCGACTGGTGCAAGCTCTGAATATCTTCAGTTGGGTATAAACAGAGCTGTCTTCTTTTTGCTGCTGATTTTATGTTTCTCCTCCTATCAACAGAACAGTCACATTTTGTCCATGAGACTGTATGCTGTAGTGGATACACCATACAGGATATGGCCAAAGGGATACAAAGATGGTTAGGGGACTGGAACGTCTTTCTTAGCAGGAAAGGCTGAGGGACTTGGGTCTTTTTAGTCTGGAGAAGAGAAGATTGAGGGGGGATCTCATCACTGCCTATAAATACTTAAAGGGAGGGTGCCGGGAGGATGGCACCAGTCTTTTTTCAGCAGTGCCCAGTGACAGGACAAGAGGTAATGGGCACAAACTTGAATGTAGGAAGTTCCATCTAAACATGAGGAGGAACTTCTTTGCTTTGAGGGTGGCAGAGCACTGGAACAGGCTGCCCAGAAAGGTGGTGGAGTCTCCAACTGTGGAGACCTTCAAAACCTACCTGGACGCCATCCTGTGCAACCTGCTCTAGGTGACCCTGCTCTGGCAGGGGGGTTGGACTAGGTGATCTCCAGAGGTCCCTTCCAACTCTTGTGATTCTGTGATATAGAGATGTTGGACTTGCCAACCCATCTCAGTATTTCCCTTGTTTTTCCTAGAGCCCAGGAACTCTTCTCAGGCTGACCTCGCAATCTTGTGCATCAGATAATAAGAAAACCCCCGCTCTGTTAAGAAGCCTGTCAAAATCCAAAGTTAGGACAAAACTCGTATTAATTGTGTATTTCCACTGGCAGCTTACTCAAGGGAGGACCTTTTGCTACAAGCACTTCCAGCAAGCAAGAGGCATGGGAGACAGCTACCTAGAGGGATACTGAGGCAGGGTTATCCACTTGTACAGAGGAAGATTTCCAAACCCAGTCTTATCCTGGAGAAAGGGGTAATCACCACTGTTCTTGTCTTTTTAATACATTTTGAGCTATTAAAATTACAAAGCTGGTGTAATTAAAATTCAAGGACCATTAGATCAGCAGATTTGATGCCAATTATCTAGCTACATTCTATGAACGTATTCTGGTGAAACACATATTTTACATAGTTTACAGAGTTGCACAGCATGTGTTAAATGTCATTTGGCCACAACTATGATGTTGAATCAAGTTAGAGAATTCCTAAATTCCAGGGTTATACTGGCTATACCGGTGTGTCCATTGTTAAATACACCTCTCCTGACAGCTCTCCTCAGCTTGGGAAGTTCTGTAGGACCTGGAGTTGGAAGTAAATGCAGAGGAAAGCCTTGTCAAGAAGCTAAGGAAAAGCTTAGTTTTAATATCTGGTTCTGTGAAGTTCAGTCCCTTTCACTAAAACTTAAATTTGTATTGAAATTATGTCATTTATGCTCCTGGGTCCCAGCAGTGACAAACTGTGGAGGAACTGAGGGGCTAATGTCAACTCTCCATTATTTTGAAGGAACCAAGAAGGATTCCTGGCATGTACTGTATGAATCACTACCAGTAATTTCCAATTTAATATAAATGAAGGTATCATCTTGATCACAACTTCTACATCTTGTCTTTCCAGGTTAAAGCTGAATGGCATATTGCTTACTTTACTTGTACACGATGAATTTTGAAAAACTGTCTTTAATAAGCTTGATAATGCCTCCCAGAGTGTCTTTCGGGAACACAGTTCACAGGAGGGAAAACGAGCTGAACTGCTGTTTCTTGTCTTTTAAAACAAAATAGAAAGGACTAAACTCTAAGTTGCATTTACCTAATGGCAGGCATTTTAATCAAGGAGTAGGTGTCAATATAAGAGCCTGTTTTTTAGAGGCTTTGAGTATTTCTAGACTATCACTGACTCACCAGCTCTGAAAATCATTTGTAGTTTTGATGTTGTTGATAATGAGTTTTAGTGTCTAATTTCAGGCACCCCAGCTGAACTTCCAGGCAGGCTGCTTTCATGGGCATGAACTGTGCAAAATGTATTTTCAAAAAGGACTAAAACTTCCAGTAGCTCATGGGTAAATGTGCACGGCCATATTCCTGGTCTTCTACCCACAAACCAAAATGGGAAAAATCGCAGGGAATGAATAAGAGTCAGTCTGCTGGGGAATTCACCTTTTCAAGAAGCTGAAAGGTCGAGTCTAGAAAAAAGTCACAAACCAATCTGAGAGGCCGCAATGACTGCATCCCAGTTAAGCATAAAGTTTGGGAGGTGAATTTCTGCAAGATATGAGAGAGAGTGTTCCTTACGGAATGCTGTGATGATTCAGAAATGTAGCTGAAATAAAAATCTAATGTTAACATTCAGGGGCAAGGGAGATTTTAGTATGAATAGATTGGTGTCCGCTGATTGCTGCTGTAATATTTTTATTCAGAAGATACTCAAGGGAAAAGTACTAACAGAATTAAATGTGTAGCTGTGTCAGATACTTAAGCACCCCACTTTTTCTTCACAGGGCAGTTACTCCCACTTTGCATATTCATGAACAAATTTCTAAGGTTTATACAAGGTCATACTGTATTAATTATAGCAGCAGTATTCAAATAGCACTCTGAAGTTTAATGCTTTTTCAGCATTTCTGTTTAAATCTTTACTTCAACCTATCAAATTGATGCTACAAATTTCCACATAGCTCTGGAAGTTCATTCTGGGCTCAAGCTGATCACAATCTCAACCAGAAACTTTGTTTTTAAATTGATGTTATGGAATGTCTTTTGTATTCTCCTTTGGTCTGAAAAATAGTACAGCATAATTCCAGACACTTTTTACTCTCCTATACTTAAAAACATGTAATGAGCTTCAGTGGCGTACCTCCTTCCACCATCATTTTGTCTGGTAAGGGGCGCTGGGCTGCTCTGCCTAAATCTGCCTCCAAATGCAGGAGGAACTCCCAATGTATTGATTTTGCACTGAGGTAGCCAAAAAGTGATCTGTCAACATCCATCTTCAAAATACTGTTTAGGTGATCCCTGGGCAAACAAGGAAACTCATTCATATTTCAGTGGGGCTTTGTGTTTGGATACAAATTAGAAATATTGGACCTATATGTCAGAATCTGATAATTTAGGACCAAGCTGAAATTTATTTCCTATTCTTCAACTAGGATCTTTTATTATCTTTAACATGAATGTATGTGGGTTTTTTAGGGAAAAAACCCAACAACTTACTGGTTGTCTTACAGTTATAAATATTTACTTGTTGCTATGGCAGGAGTGTGTTCTTCCTGTAATTTACTAATTTACTGTTGCTGGAAATTATACACACACACATATGAAAAGAATGACTATGCCTCGGTACCTTTGCTTTCATCTTACGATATTCTTAGGCTCAGCGGCGATGACAAAACTATCAACTGCTGCCTCTTAGGCTGAATGGCTTATGGTGTACCCTAGCCCTGGATTAGGGATGTGTTGAATATCTCAAGTATGTGTCGAATTACTGACTATTTCCCAGCTTTTGGTGGCTTTAATTCCTTTCAGGTTGAATGCCTGCTGTTAACTAGTGCCTAATGTGAAAATTAAATGTCCTCTCATACTTGCATGGTTAGGTAGTGTTAATTTACAATTCCCTCTGTCAGAGGTTTAAGCCGTGTGGATGTGAATGCTCTGAAGAAAGTAAAATTGTTTGGTTTGTGAAAGGGCTTAGATTCTGTGGGGTTTTTTTCGTTTTAGAACAGTTTTCGTTTATGCAGTAGTGAGTGTTAGCTTGGCAGAAACTGTAATAAAGTATGATCCGAATCTTGGTGGCCTGCTGACTTGATTTGGGCTGACTCCAAGCCCAGCTGACTACAATGGGCCTCCTTCTCACTGGCCAGCTGCAGACCTGAGTATCACAGTGGCACAGCTATTTTCTTTTTGGGAAGAGTCCCCAAGCCTGTATGGAACCGCATCTGTTTTAGAACGTGTCAGTGCATCCATGCAGTCACTGCGTGGGAAGCTGAAGAGATGGAGCCAAGTCATCTCAACTGTCTGGGCCCTTTGGAAAGAAACATAAGGACCACAGGTGTCAGTGGGAACCAGACTGTTCCTCTGTTGTTGCATTGTTGACTGTCCAAAATCCTGGATAGTCCTTTGCAAATGGGTATTTTGAAAAACTGGTATATTCTGGCTCCACGGACAATACTGTTTGTCTCAGCGTGAGAGAAATACTGATTGTGACAATTCTGTAGCACCACTCATGGTCATGGTGACTGATGATAGAAGATGATGTTGTATTTACCCAAGGAAAATGAGAAACACAATCATCCAGAGTTTGTATGCTCACTCAATTCCACCACAGATACTAAAATAGTATTTGGTAATATTGAGGTTCTTTGGTGCTAATCGCTTGATTTGTATCTTAACTAGCTTTTCTCATCTTAAAACAGTTTACATTATGAAAAAGGAACATGTGAAAACATAGAGCCCTGCACAGTGAGGAAAAGGCAGGGCGTACTTGTGCAGCTTTCCCTCGTTATCTTGTGATAGACTGCTTCAAATCTGAAGAAACTTCCCCTAGGAGTGAGAAGATCATTTGGTCTTTTTGCTCAGTCTGAGGATTTTCAGTAGAGATATCTGTTTGAAGTACACTGAGCTTGCTTCATCCTTCTGGATAAGCCGGCCAACATCACAGAGTAAACATTTTATCACCCCCTTTCAGAATGTTTTGGGCATGTGAACTGCCTCACTTCAAGCACAAGAGTAATTAATGCCAGCAGCTCAAGTTGAGCCAGTGCTCAAGTCTCTTGCTGCGAGAAGGCTTTGATGGCATTTCACATTTCTGCAAGTTGGTGAGCTACTGAGAGCTCGTGAGAAACACTCTGCGGTAATATCCTTAGCACTGAAACCCAAAGACCTGCAGTCCCCACCAACCACACTTACAAAGTTTGTTACTTTTTCTGTTTTGGAAATATTTTCCCAGGAAGCCTCCTGATGAAGTAAGTAAATAAATAAAAATAGGGTTATTGGAGGGTGTGATGAAATAGGCTGCAGACTGCCAAGCCTGCTTAACTTACGATGTCTGAGCTGAAGACTGAAAAGCAGCAGATCATTTCTGGATGTCATCTTTTGTGAAACTTTGCCCAGTGAATGTTGAGCTTGTGTTCATATTGTCACTACACATCTCCATAGAGGAGTTTTAGCACTTTGTAAGATTTTTCCTTGAGTAGAGAGGAAAATCTAGTAAGAACACGTTGAGAAAGGAAGATGAAGTCCATTACTTGCAATTAAATGGGTATCCCCCTTTTTGAGAGGATTGGCAAAGTGGACAGTTAATTTGGGGGTAAATTGAGACTTTTATAAAGACTGAAGTAAAAAGCATGTCATGCCCATCGCTAATTCAGTTTCCTCAGTTTTATCCAATGTGCGTATTTCTCCGGACATGATGAAAACTAACACTAACACACATGGAGTGGGAGGGTTCAAAGCTAGGGCAAGGTGCAAGGTGATGCTCCCTTCCAGCTGTAGCTGACTGATGGGCACACAGCCTTGTGGATGCTGCCTCAGAAGGGCAACAACAGAATAGGGTGAGAGGATTCTCCTGGCTTCTGCCAGCAAGGTCTGTGCTAAGTTTATGGCAGGCAGGGTGGAAGACTTCCCTCTTTCAAAATGAGTTAGACAAAGATACTAGAGGTTTGTGGGGTTTAGGGGTTTTTCCTGTTGCCTTCCCTAAATTAGCTTCATGTTGTATTTTCAAGTTCTGTATTACTGCTGAGAAAGTTTCTCTGGAAAGAATGAACGCATTCTATTTTTTAAAAAAATTATAATAATCCTGTATTTTAACTGCATCTGCATGTACTATATAAAAACGGTTAACATCTGCCTAATAGTATTTTTAGCTAGGATCACACACTACATACAGAGGATTTCCATGACAAAGTACTTCTGAAATATTCATCCTAGTGTAGCTTTTTTACTTTCACAGCTCATTTCTTTTTGTCAGGTACTCATTTATTATAGTTAATTGGTTACAGCTTCAGCATTTTCTCTTGAAGGACAGTAGCATTGTGAAATACCTCCTCCTCTTGCTCAGCTGTCATTCATCCATCTTTATATCTGATTTACTATGCGCAAAAGTACAATACTTGGAAAGTATTTCAAAAGAGATAGTCATGAAAAGGCACAATGTAAGTATTGTGCATATACAAATGTGGCTGGGGTTTGTTTTTAATCCCCTAATGAAGCAAAAATACATAATAAAATATAAAATAAAAATATTTTATTTACCAAAAAAATACTCATTTAGTTCCCTGGGTTCACTTTATATAATTAATTTGTGATGAGGACATTTTCCGGTAGACTGGTCAAATTGATTGATTTTGATTGATACCTGCTGTCTTTGGTTGCCAGACTTCATGCCAAGAAGGAGTGTCTTCTAATCTATGCAAGTAAGAGAAAGTGCACAATTATCGTCTGTGGTTTTGGTAGTTACTGATGTGTTGCAGATAGCTGCTTGCGCTCGCAGCCTGGTTGCACTCCAGGCTGCTCAGGTGAGCACTTGCAGTCAATGGGTAGACCTGTGGCTGCCTGGTCTTGGGCACAGCTTATGACCTCGGAAGTGGTTAAGTTTTGTAGCCCCGCAGAAAGAAGGGAGATCTCATATTTAGTTAACAAACCGGGTGGGGGTGGGAGGTCATCCTTTTTATAGCCCATGTGATAAAGGGGGCAGAGCAGAGATTAATTACTCCATTTACATTCACCTACAGCATGACCAAATGGCAGAAACAAACATTTACGAGGTTGTATGAATATTTGCTGTGCACAAGAGAACCATCAGCCCCTGGGACAAATTTGAGAAGGAAGATGCAGCTTTATTAACTTCACACTAAGGATGGTGATGTGACTAGGATGATGTCTTCTACACGAGACGTCATCTGTCTTGAAAACAGCATGGTCCTCCTTAGCCTTCTGCTTGGCACAATCGTGTCACCCTTCCCTGTCATGAGGTTGCAGAGGTTACTGAGGACAAAAGCTCAGTAACGAATCCACACACAGGCACAGGTTCCACCAGCAAAATCAGCTGGAGCGTGGCTGCCACTGGGATGGCCAGTGCTGAACTGGGGGAAAGGGAAATTCACATGAATGATGCATTTTTCTGAACTGAAATTTTACACGATCTACAGGAACTGTGTGGGATATTTTCATTGTTTTTAGAGGAACAAGGTGTTTGCTTTTTTTCTTTTGTTTTGGCTTTACTTTTGAGAGGACTGGTAATTTTGTTTTTGCCTTCAGTTAGATTGTAGGAAAGTGAACTAAAAGAGTCTTTGGGCGCTGAAATAATCCCAGATTTCCCAGAAATCTTTTGGTTTTTTTTTTGATTGAGGGGGTTTTTTGTTTGGGTTTTAATCAAGAAAACTGAGATACCCAAAGTTAAGTAGGCAGTATCTCCACCTTGGAGGAGTTCAGGGCAATTAATCACCTTCCTTTGATTACAAAAGCAATTTATGACTTGTTTTAGGTCACTTGCTTAACTGAGCACATGAATGAAGTACTGGTTCTGTAGAGGCATAGTATGTCACACTTGTGTATACACAACCAACCTGTAAATAATCAGTTTGGCTTCTCCAAATGTACAGGTACTTTAAATACTTTGACATTATTACTATATATAATGAAAATGTATCATTACTTGCTAATAAACCAGGAAGAAAGATGTGTGTGCATCTGTGTGTGGGTTTGTATGAGTTTATATAGCTATATACTTTCTTTTTTTGGTACTCTTTGGCCTGAGTAACAGCAGTTGGTAGAATTTCTTTTAAGAAAGCAGAAAGTGACTGCATTAGCACAAACATGTTATAGAATCGTGGCTCCACATATCATGAAACACATGGAAAGCATTAACTGATTAATTATCCCCCATAATTCTCAGACATATCTCTGTCTAGACTATAATGCGTGCAATATTGCTTCTGCCAGGATTACATTTTGCTTGACCTTATGGCAGACACACAGTATAATTACTAAATGGGGGCTAATTTATGTAAACAAATGTTAGTTTTTCATAGCATGAGCCCTATCATTATGTTTTATTGCTAGCGGATGTGTTATGTAGTCAGCCATTCTCCAAGGGCTTGGGTAGATCATTATTGTAAATTGTCTTTGTACCATAAACTGTGAAGATTTAGAGTTTACAAAGTGCAGGTGTCATAATCCCTAGATGCAATTTTTGTTTCCTCTCCTCCAGGTATGTGAGAACTTCAACTGATCATGCTTAGCAAAGTAAATATATCTTACTTTGTAGAAGGGCACTCAAATTATTTTCTAGTTAGTACACAGAGAGTTTGGGGTATGCTAATGCAAACGACATCTTGTATTATCACACGTAATAGGTAAAAACAAATATGCAGGAGCTGGAATACGTGTAGTACTTAGATGACTGTCATGTATTGGCCTTTATCTATCAAAAACCTTAGAGGCAGCTATCACAGAGTAAAAGTAATTGACTTCCATAGCACCTTAAAAGCCAGGCTAATCTAATGGCTCCCATTCTTAAATCAAGTACAGGAATGTATTATGAGGGTAATAGTGAAACTAGCCACCAGTTTTCTTCTTGATTTCCAATAACACCAATAGTACCTTTTCTTTCCTTCTTTCCTTCTTTCTCATTCTTCTAGAGATAAGGAAGAAGATTGATCATGTTTACAATGCCATCTGAATAGCTGGAGTTTTCCTTGGTGCAGACATGCAGCGGTTTTGGGAATGTGACTCTTGGCAGGCGTCTAAGCTTATTCATTCCTTTCCTGCTTAATCATTTCACACTTACTTCTCTCTGTTGGAGGTCTGTCCTTGTGCTGTTTATTTTCTGAACATCATGTGTTCAGTAAAATATAAATGATTTCCCTGTCTTATCAATAACAAATATTTGTTCGTACTCAAAATCTGCAGTGAGAAGCAGAACAGTTTCCAGCAAATGCCAGTTTGGAGTTTGCTCTGCTCTTTTCCTAGTTCGTGTGAAATTAATTTAGTGGCCTCAGCACAATTCCTGCTACTGTCTCACTCAAAGCAATACTACTGTTGTCAGCCCTTGATACCCAGGCAGGAAACAGGAATGATGTTGGCAGTAGAACTGGAAGGCTAGCTTGCAGTGTGTTCGACCAGGAAGTACAGACTGTTGCATTCGGTATAAACCTCCTGTGGGCCTGGACTATACATTGAGATTGTTATTCTCAACTGTAGTAGCATACTTTTCCGTTTTAACTTTGGTTGTTAACCATACCTGCCTATGCTTCGATCATTCCTCCTGACAGCAGCACCAGTGTATCCACGGCAGTCACAAATTAAATGGCTTTTGAAGTCTCTGTGGATCTACTGCATAGGAGAAGGGTGTGCACCGAATTTAAAGAAAAACAAACAAACAAACAAACAAACTCACTCAGTGAGAACTTCGGGAAGAACCACACTGTTGTACAGGAAGACTGGAAATTGTGGCAGAAGGGTCACTTGGGTAAACAGGTTCTCAAAGCACAAAAAGAGACCAAAGAGTGGAAATCAGAACAACAAAGGAGTACAAAAAGCCTTGGTTTGGCACTTGGGGATGAAATAAAGAAGATCAAAGCCCAGCTGGAGCTAACTAGGGACATAAAGGGTCACAGCAGGGGATTTTACAGGCACATGTATCCCGAAAGCAGAAAGAAGCTGGGGGGAATGTGAGTCCATTGATGCATAGAGAAGACAAATTAGTGATGGACAAAAGGACTGAAGAACTCAACACCTTTTGTGCCTCAGTCTTAACAGGCAAATCCTGCTCCTAGACTCCTGTACATTCAGCCTGTTTTAGGAAGGAGGAGGAGAAGCCAGCAATGGGCAAGCAACAGGTTAAGGAGTATTTGGAGAAAATGGATATATTCGGATCCATGAAGCTGGATGGAATTTACCAAGGGTACTGCAAGAGAAGCTGGTCCATATGGTTGTGAGGCACCTATCATGCTGGCCTTTGGGGGAGGTGTCTGAGGGCTACAGAAAGGGTAAAAATTTATCTGTCTTTGCGGAGAACAAAAAGGACGGTCTGGGGACCACCTTTACCTCAAACCCTGGAAAAACCATGGAGTGTGAGTTTTTGGAATCCGTTTCCAAACATGTGAAAGAGGAACAGTCAGCATGGATTTACCAGTGGCAAATGATGCTTAATGAGTCTGATTGCCTTTTGTGATAAAGTGACTGGCCTCGTGGATGAATGGAGAATGCAATATGCTGATGCAATATACCATCACTTAATAAAGTGTTTTATCAGTGCAGGCTGGAAACCCTCTGGCTGAAGAGCACCCTTTTGAAAAGGACCTGGTGTGTATAGAGGACACCAAAACGAATGTGCTGCAACAATGTGTTGTCGTCATGGATAAGGAAGTCTGGGGTACATCTGTGGCCAGCAGGTCCGTAGAAGGTTTTCCGCCTTTACTCGGAACTGGTGTGGCCCCATCTCCAATACTGCGTCCAGCTTTGGGCCCACCCAGTTCAACAGAGATGTTCAGAAACTGGAGAGGGTGCAGGGAAGAGGTCACAAGTTTCAGCTTGGAAGGTTCAAACTGGGCATTATGCTTTGCCTGGAAGACAGTGCAACACTGGAACAGAGAGGTGGTGGGATGTCCATCCCACCTTTGATGTCTTCAAGACTCTAACAAAACTACTGACCTTGTCTTGTGTTGATGATAGTCCTTCCTCAGGCAGCAGGCTGGACTTGGATGACTTCCCACATGTTCCTTCCAACCAGCATTTCTGAGATTCTGTCAGTGACTCCAAAGTTTCAAGTCAAGCCTCCAGAAAATGAGGAATCCAGAAATTGCAAGCTCTGAAACTAAGTCTGGAAGAGAATGTAATTCCCGTACCTCCTTGCCCTTCTCAGGGCCATTATTTCTGTTCCCTTGCATTGGTCATAGAGTACTTGCTGACAGAGATGAGCAGCTTAACAGAAAACAACCCCCTTCTACAGTGTAACTCTGATTCACATGGAGTAAGTCCATCCAGTGCACTCGATGTGGCATGAGTCCTATGGGGTGAAAAGTGACAATGTGGATAACATATCATGATCATTCAGTAAAAGGGGGTTGAATTATAATTGCAGAGGCCAACTTCATTTGGGTGTTACTTGAGTTTTCAGTGCTTGCCTTTCTAACCTTACTGTTCTGTAAAGTATTTTATAATTCATAATGATGAACTGATTAGAAATTGCAAGTACAACTACTTTCAAACATCAGCCAAACAGCTAGAGAAACGTTTGTATTTGAAACATCTTTTTTTAATTATAGTAGTGTAGGTTAATGAGTGTTCATTTGGTTTCTCTTAATTTTTGTTAGGACTAATTTTAAATCATAGAATAGTTTATGAAGTAAATAAAGTTCTGTGAATTAGTAAGTGGTATTTTGATGGGATTTTAAATTGAAATGCATAGTTATGACATTGGACATGTGTAGTAAGATGTTTATTTAAATAGACTCTGTTCCATACACGGCAGAATTAAATAATCACCATGACTTGAAACACTAAGCAGACAGTTTGAACACAAGGTATTTAAGTGGCATTTAATTGTCAAAGTAAGAATTCCTTCCAGACATACAGTAAAGGGAGATCTGCTTTTTGCTCTTTGCATAAATATCATTGCATAAATGCAATGGGATCACTCTAGAAAACTTAATTTTAATGAAACTGACTGTGGAATGACTGAAAACGCTCTGGAAATGAATTCTGAAGTGAACTGTTTCTGTATTATGGTAGCATTATGAAACACACTGCAAGTATCTGCTACTTGAGTTCAACAGCAAAACTGCCTATGGTGTGGCATTAAGTGCCCAGCTAGAGAGGGGGTCCTGCTGCCAAGCCCCCCCGGGAGACCCCCCTCGCTGACGGCAGAGGAACGGGGCCGGGCTGCCCGTGGAGTGGGCTGCTATTCTCTTTGGGAGGGTGCACAGCGTGAGGCACCCTTTGCAGAAGGACATTTTCAGCCTGTTTGTGTGGCAGCACGTTGCCTTGGTTGAATGAACTTTTCTTCATCCCATAAGCACTGTGTGTTTTTCTTTTAATTAAATTTCGTTCTTTGCTGGCTGTCACACAGTGGAAGTCAAAAATACAGTGTGGCAATGGAAAAGAGAGAAGTGGGGTTAAAAAACACAGATCAGAAAGACATTGATGAAGCAATTTTTCTGGAAGAAAAAGACTGGGGGGGGTTTGTCAGTAACTGCCGCTTTTTCAAATACATGTTTATGAGGAAAAGAACACAGATAATCTCAGAATTGCAGTTACAAGCTGCTGTTCATAGTTTTTGACATCAAGATGAAATTGCAATGAGAAAAAAGTATTGACCTTTACACGCACAGTGTCTAAAGTGTCGTTTGCAAGTCTCTAAAATCAATTAAATCCACCCAAAATTGACATCAAACTTCAAAATTCTATGCAAAATAATGTTACATTTTTTGAAGAAATGGAGGTAGGGGAAACACAGTGGATTTTTCATTAATTCATTTTCCTAACTAACATAACTTTGGAACATTTAGGTGTTATTTTTCGATCTCATTGATACCTCCTGATTTTTCTGGAGTTCTCTGGACTTGTATACTGAAATATTTCCAGAACTCTTTGCTGTTTATTTTTGAGTGACTTCGTCACTGGGCTAAAGAAACGCAGTTGGTTGCACTCGATCTTTGAAGTAGTTTCAGAGTTTATGCTTGTTACTGCTGTTCCTTCTGGGTATTAATAGTAGCAATCAACTTCTCCGGCACCACATATTTTTTTGGCTGTCATGCTTCGTTCAGTTAATGGGGTGGATTTCTAAAGCAAGTTTACAGTAGGACAGGCTGCCTGAATCTTCTGGGGCAGGTTGTAGTGTTACTCTTCAAGTGAAGTTTAGGTTATAAATGTATAAATTGAAGACCTAAGTGGTCTAAAGCACTTTTTTTTTTTGGGGGGGGGGTATACTGGATGTCATGAGATGACTACTGTAAGAGGCTACAGCAAATAGCAAATGCAATTGATTTTGCCTTCTGAATTGCAAATGTTAAACAATTCAGTGTAATTAGGCATGTTCTGAGAAAAGATTTCATTATGCAGATTGAAATTCCGGCGTTCACGTACGTGCATTCAAGTGGCTTTGGCTGCAGCCCGTCACCGCAGTACCCCTGGCTGGCAGAAGCAGTATTTGGGGCAGCCCACCCAGCGCCGCTGCAGAAGGTGTGGGTAAACACTGAGGCTCGCCTTTGTCATCTGCCGGGGTGCTGCTTCCCGTGGACATTGTCAGAGAGCAGATGACACTCACGACACTGGTGTTGCCTGGCCGAATGCCATGATGCTGAGGGCAACATTTTAGGTAAAATGATGAGGGAAGAGTGCAGATCTGGTTGGCGAGTAGTAGGCTTAAGGTTTAAATTGAATCTGGGTGTAGGGTACTTCTGCTGATTGTGGCTGGGCTAAACCTGTATTGTAACCCAGAGTTTTGTCTTAGGCACTTGTCTACGCAGCAGAGAGCAAAGAACTGCAGAACAGTTGTTTCCCAGTAGTTCTCCCTGTGAATACTGTCAGGGGAAGGTAGTGCAGGATAAATACTGCCTGTGAAACTCAAATAACTTCTCCATAAGCTTCACCCAGCAGAAGAGTCCATGCAATGCCTGCGTGCCCCTGGTGTGGTCGGTGGCACCCACTGGTGCCAGTGGGTGTTTCTGGAGTGCAGGTGTGCAGCTCTTCCCTTCGCATAAGCGTTGGTGTGGTTTCATACGGCTAAAGTCTGTGCCCAGAGCTGGGCGTAGAGGGACGCTTATCTGCTGGTGGCATCCGAGGACGCGGGGAGAGGCGCTTGTACCCAGCAAAGCCGGAGTCATTGTCTGATTCTGATTCCGGTGGGGGGAGAAGGAGAGGTTGATCCTCGGCTGAGGCCCCTCCAATACCTGTATCCCACATGGCAGGTGTAGGGGATGTAGGGCCCTCAGCAGCATAACATCACATAGAACAAAATCCACAGGATGGGGAGGAAAATACGGGACTGATGTGACTCTCCTGTGTATGCATACATAAAATTATAACAAGAGCTGATTTTAAACATGACATAGCTATGGCTTTTGGTTTATTGAGGGGCCAAGATTCAAGGGATCTCAGATGGACACCGTACACTTAGCACTTGCAGAGACCAAGGAACCTCTGCCTAGTCCAGTTGAGTATGCAAGCCTTAACATTCAGAATAATAGACCTTTAACCAAAAGCACTACTCGGTCTTGAGTGGCTTTGGGCATGGAAAGAGAAGGAACATGAAGACCAGTATAGCAGATTTGAGAGAGTCAGCTACCCAATTAATTGTGCCAGGGAACAGCAGGAGCAGGGCTGCTCCCTGGGGTTGGCAAGCCGGGAGCTGAGGGTGGCTGCAACGTGGACGGGCAATGCCCTCACCGACAGGCTCAGCCAGGGGATTAGAGCTGGAGGGGCAGCAATGGGTCCTGTTGGCACTTCAGGGAGCATCAGGAGACAGCAGGGGATCGAGCCAAGGCCAAGGCAGGGAATCCAAACGATGAGCCAGAAACAGGGCTGGGGACCAGCACTGCTGCAGCATCGCTGGGACAGGGAATGGGCTCCAGGCTCGGCTGCAGGCAGGTCCTGGGCCATGGGCAGTGGTATGTAAAGCTGGTAGGTGAGTAGGTAGGTGTGTAAAAAATGTGGTAAAAAAAATAATACAGAAGTGGTAGGAATGACTTCAATCATAATTAATAAATTGCAGGGCAATTCTGCCTTTCTGAGTGCAGTGTCCGTAAACAAATAATCTTGTGCAAAACAGACAGGTAGTTTATCACTTATGATCACGTGAGCCTCCTGTACCCCTCCTGCTCTGGGCAGAAAGATGACTCAAGCACAAGAAACTGGAACATTGCAGTACTTGTTTCATGCAGTCATCATCTTGATGGAGTGTCATTTTACCAGAGCCACCTGTTCAGGAAAGAAAAAAAAAAAAATCTACTAGTATTTGGTATTGGTATATTTATTTCAGCAAGATTTGGCAATGGAAATAAGCTCTGAGTTGGGGAGTAAGCACTGAGCTTCCTAAAGTTATATTAAATAATTTTCAGTCTTTTATACCTAATATAGGAAATTTTACTGTGATTCTGGGAATTGTGTTTGCACTGTACCAGAGGAAGCTATGTTGTTGAGTAATTGATAATTAACTGAGAATGGTAAAATAGTAATTACAAAATTAGAATGAGTGTTTATTCATAAAAGAATAGACACCTTTATAAGCTGTAATTATCTTTTTGCTAATTTGGTCTCTGACTGGCACACAAAGCATACAAAGGATTAAACTCTTCCCAGGCAACACACCACTACAGTCAAAGCACTGTGTGAGGTTTGTGCACTGTGAGGTTTGTGCACTGCGTGTGTTGTAAAAACAGGTCACACGGGAGCAAGGCTGATGGTGCTGAGTATCTGTCACTCAGGGAATGCTCATCTGTCAACTGAAGAATAATCGCAACTGCAGAAATCCCTTAGTGTGGGAATAATTATGGAGAGGTTGGGGCTGAAGGTTGCCACAGCATCAGTAACTTTGTACTTGAAAACAGCTCTCAACTTTGTGTGGTGGTTCAGTTTGCATAATTCTCCCCCTGCCCCTTGGCACAAAGAACATACAGTAAAACCCCTGTGTAATGCGAGACTTGGTGCAAATAGGATGCACAAAAGTGCTTATGAGAACACAAGGATTCTGTAGAAGCCTTTGCTCAGTCAGATACACACAGCTCCCGCATAGGCCCTTTTTTTTCCTTATTTTTC
>VYXH01010550.1:461162-485661 GCA_013397275.1 Burhinus bistriatus
GGCGGGGGGGTTGTCCTCTTCTTTCACTGCACACAAGTGCTTTGGTTCAATTTATAGGAAGAATCAGAAGGAAGCAATTACAGTAACATGCTAAATGTATGCATTTGCAGATGGGAGAGTAAAATATCTGAAGGCAAGCAAAATAGTACATTCCATGGCAAAGCAAATGACAAAAGTGGAAGAAGAGGGCCTGCTATTCATGCAAGAGTTTCATGAGCATGTTGAGGCACCAATGGGAAGTTTGAACGGTGTTTAGTTTACAGGTATGAGTGAATTGACTCCAAGAGTATGTCTTAAAATGGAAAGGGAAAAATGAAATCTCTGACAATAAGTAATCTCTGCCCCCTAAGCAATTCCTGTGACATACCACAGAGTCAGGCACTGAGACAGGGCAGCGTAGGGTTTTGTAAGAGGTTCATTTCGTCAGAAGAGCCGAGTTGTCAGACATCATCCCTGGAGTATAAGCCAAAGGAGTAGGGAGCATTGACGACAGTGCCAGTAGCAGAGAGTGTTTGTTCATCATTTTATATGGCGTGGACTAGGTGGGATATGTAGGGTTGTGGCAGAGTGATTCCCTTCTTTTTTTACAGGTTATTTCGAGCAGCAGTGATGCACAATGACTCATTAGGCTGAAGGGCACGCTAGAGGGTCAGTTCTTTCATCATCTCTCAGTATGCACATAAAGCCGTTTGGAGATATGATGAAGTGACATAAACTGAGGTAGGATACACTGGCAATTTCAGGGTAACTGTCATGAAAATAGGACATGAACATACGTATTTATTTCTTATGCTGAAGGCACATTTAGGCAAAGCATAAGAATTATAATTTATTATGCATCACATTAATTTTTTTTTACAGTTAGGCAATTTATGATAATGAGGGTTTTTTTACAGGTATTTAGCTTAAAAAGTCATAACACTGTGAGATGTTATTAGGGGGAAGCAGCATAGGTACCTTGATGTTTGTAATGGAGTTAAAGCATAAAAATAATAAAATTGAAGGGAGAGATTGTTCTAGAAATAGTAAAATGCAATTTCACAGGAACAGTATCATAATAATGAATTATGTGACTAGAAAGACATAACATGAGCAAATAATAAATGAATTTTGAGATGCCTAAATGAAAATTGTTAAGGGACTGCTGGTAATACAGAGCATGTGGATAATGATAGTAAAACAAAAGTTAGAACGAATATCCTAGTAACTAGTCTAGACTAGGAACTGAGAGAAATGGCATATAAGACAGCATTTATAAGCATTTTTAGTCTGGTAGAGGAGAAAGACCCCTCTTCAGTTTGAAGAGAGACTTCAGGTGGAGAAATATCCATAGCAGTCAATTCACTGACAGTCTCAGTATACACACAGTTTAAAAGCATTTGACTTCTACTTTTCTAGGCTATGCTGTAACTTAATTTCTTTCATTCAGAGTAGTGTTTCATACTTTCTAATATTCTAATGAGTGTTCTGCTTTATGACTTCTTATCCTCTGTATTAAAATTTCTAAGTAGCTGATCAGAAAGAGATGAACCTAATAATCTAATGAACTGATTGGTGGTGTAATTAATTGTGCTCATCTGATTAGTCAACAACCAAAGCTGGTTTACCATCTTTTCTTCTCAAGGCTCTACACTGATAATGTTTTTTCAAGACTGTAAAATAGATGCGGGAAGGCACTTTAAACTCAGATGTGACAAGGAGATTGCTTTGTAGGTTAGGGGAATCATCTTTCTTAAGCAATCACAATCCTATTTGTTTGTTCCTCCAGGTTGATAGGATTGCTTATTGCAAGTCGTATATTTTTTTCTGGAATCCAATCCTTATTCATAGGATTTTCAGACTGATAACTCTGCTAAATGTAACTATTTACATTGTTTATGATCTGGTTTTGGTGATTATCTTTTTCACTTGATTCTAAAACCAAAGCAAAAGAACTGTGTAACTTTCCAATATTTTGATTTATAAGACCTGAGAAGTGCATTACTAATAATACTTTTAAATGTTTCAAACTCAAGGGCACGTGCAAACAGACTTACTGAGCTTAAGTGCCTACAAAAGTATATGAGAGGAATATGCAATATGTTGTAGTACCAGATCCAAAACTCTGTTTTGGTTTAGTTACAACAGTGTCAATGTAAAAATCAGCTTAACAAATGAAAAAGGGAAAACAACATAAAAAATACAATCTTATGTCAAAATGGAAACCAGAATGCATCTGTAATGGCATTATTTTCTTATTTGTACAACTCGAAAGTCACATCTGAATTGTCATCTAGCCCAAGTAGGCAGCTTGTCTAAAAGAGAGAAACCAAAGTGACAGTGTCATAGGATTCTGTCCCAAGATTTAAACTAGTTTGCCCTCATACAGATGCTATTCTGAGCTAATATGTATGAAATAAGCTTTCTTTTTCTTTTTTTTTAAGATACAGCTTTCTTGTGTGCATAGACATGCACTTACATCTGTATGTCATTGAGCTAGGAGATCTCATCTTAGCTTGTCTCCATTTAAAAGTGTCCACTTGTTTGGGAATGGAATTGTCCGCCCAGTTGACTGTAAAGTTACTGGGTTTATACCTGAATCACAGATTTGTCTTTTTGCATTGTCTTGTAGAAGGAATTTGCCAGTTGAGGCACAGGGCGTTTTACTGCATAAGCTTGGTTGCCCTCAACTGAATTTGTGTGACTAAAACTTTAGGAGGTCCTTCAAATATGTGGCCAATGGGTCTGTTTGGCATAAGGACTTTATTCCATGTAACAGGGTATTCATTGCATATTTAAGCTGCCTGTTTTATCTGGGAGACTGAGTGACTCCTCAGTGTTTCATTTGTATGTATGAACGACAAAGGAGACCCAAGTAATAACATCAGCAGGACAGGGAACTATAATTTACTAATTAAAACACTTTTTCCTTCTATAATGGACAATTACGGGAATGTATGGACGACAGTTGAGACTTGCTGGAATCCAAGACAGTCAAATGACTAAGTTTAAATGCACATATTAGACTTCAAATTGTTTTCTTTTTTGCTTCTGTGAGGTAGCACAGCCATATTCTTTCAGCAAAGACTTATGAGCTTGCTGGAGACTCAATTCTAAGTGCCTTATTAAAATGGAGCAGAGGATGACTCCAGAGAGTACAAACTCTCAGGACTTCTTGGGTTCATAATTTCTTGACAGGGGGAATAAAGGATGCACAAACTAATCCTTTCAGAAAGCAAGGTATTTAACAAATAAATTTCAAAAAAGCATAACCCAAAGTCTGTTTTCTGGGGGTTTTCGTGGTTTGGGTTTTTTGGTTTGTTTTTTTTTTCTGATTCCAAAAACTATACTTGTGAAACTTTTCCATAGATTTTTTGGTTTAGGAGTTCTATTAAATAAGCAAACTGCTCATTTGGAAAAGCGTCATGCTTATTTTTAACTATTAATTTTATGTGATGGTCTGGTCCTTTCTTATTACTCTAGAGAGAAGTATATCTTCTGTAGCTAGGACATGCCTGCTGGCACTAAAGAGTTTCGGGTAAAACCTGGAAGCAAGCCAGGAATGCATTTTGGCCCCATGTTGGATTCTGAAGTTGCACTTTTATCATGATCAACTCAGGCATTCAACATATTTGTGAGTGTATAGAAAAGAGGCTTGCGTGCGTCCCTGGGAATAAGTCAAGGGGAAAGAACTGTCAAAACCAAGAGTTTCTGTTTTCCTTTGTTAGTACTAGTTGTTCTTAAGCTAAAATAAGGTCAAATACATCAGAGGACAGCAAGAAATTTCACACACTGTATGAAATCTGCTAAATTCCTTTTCACAAATTTCAGGTATGAAAGAAAATCCTTCTCCTCAGCTGTTGTATATGTTAAAATTTTGGCTGAAGGAGAGTGATTTTTTTTACAAAATTAAAATTATATTAGAGAAATAATATTCAAAGGATTTTGTAAAGTTATCTCAGCAGTGTAAGACATGCTAATAAATACAGTCAGAAGAATATTTTTAAACACTTAGTAAATTACTGTCTTTTACAGATAGTATATTTCTTTGATGCTTATTCTGAACTCTAAAGCATTTTGCCTGCTTCTTTTCAATTTTTCTTATGAATGCAGTTGTAATGCCAAGCTTTTCCTGAGAAGGTAGCCTACAAAAAATAAAAAGGGGAATATTTTTCTTTTTGTGGAAGCATTTTTGCTAGTGCAGCTTATGCAAGACAGAGACTTTCCCACAGGACTAAACAGGACAAGTAAGGACATCATCTTTTAGTAGAGGAGAAAAGTAGACATAGAAATGATGATCAAATAACCTGAATTTTAATACTTTAGAAATTGCTTGAAGAGTTAATGTACAGGAAGGCAATTAAGAACATCAAAACAGACCAATCTGTAAGCATTTGAAGAAAATAATCTGATAAATAATAGGTAGAATGAGGTTAATTGAAAACCGTTTATGTCTGATCAATGGTTTTGTTCTGAGTAAGATAACAAGCTGAGCAGGAAAATGAAGAAACAGGAGAGACTACTTGAAAATACTGAAGCATCTGACACAATATATTCGAGTTTTCACAGTGACCAGAGCAGATGACCAGGGAAGAAGAAATTAGACCAGGAATACTTCCTCAGGGTATGCTCCCACCGGCCACATACATGTTTCTCTGGGTGCTGGTATCGGAGAAAGTGATGCCTGTGTTTAACAGCCGCAGTGGCATCCTTCTCCACAAATTTGTCCTGTTGCTCTTGGGTCCATGCAAATGCTAAAAGCTGCAGTGTCCTCTGGCAAGAAATTCTGTAGGACAGAACTGCCTGAGGTAAAGCTGGAATAGTTAGTTGAGGTGCGAGGAACCATGCGGCTGTAGCAGCGTTTGTGCTAAGTTGGTCAGCCATGTGGAGAAGCAATCTACGAGAAGCTGGTGAGCGAGCCAGCAGCGGCAGTCTTGTAGCTCTTTCAGACCTAGCTTCTGTGTCTTCACCAGCTGCTCTACTGTGCCTTGCAGGTGCACCTCTGTTTCTTCCAGTACTAGCAGTGGGGGACCAGAAACGCCTCTGGGCTGTCCACATCCTTTCTTCTTCCATACTCAGCTGTGTATATTACTGTACAGAATAATACCATTTAACAAAAGTTAGGAAGTGTGG
The DNA here is from genome assembly GCA_013397275.1 of Burhinus bistriatus. Taxonomy (NCBI): domain Eukaryota; kingdom Metazoa; phylum Chordata; class Aves; order Charadriiformes; family Burhinidae; genus Burhinus; species Burhinus bistriatus. Next base: position 466,275 of record VYXH01010550.1, read on the forward strand.
GTCCCTCAGACCATCAGCTCTGAGTACTGATTCAGAAGCCATTGCTGAGATGGTGTACATCTCCTCTTTCTTCTTCAGCTGTTGGACAGCTGTTCAGATTGCCTGTTCCCTCTAGGAAACTGAATGACACCTCAGTGTTTCATTTGTAGGTAAGATCAAAAGAAGAGACCCAAAGCAATTTCCAGGGTTAAATCCAGGATTCTGAATTCGTGAGGCTGGTGCCTTTTCAGGTTCGCTTATCCTCTTTGCCCTACCAACCTCTTGCTGGCTCCCAGTCTTCCTGAAACAGATGTGATTTCTTTAGTTTTAATAACTCTCTTCTGTGAACTTGCCTCCGTTTGAGCCCATATACACTTTTGTCAGCCACAGCTTCTTTTGGGCATGACATCTACAGCTCAACTTCACTCAACTACCATCCCTTTTTTGTTTTAAGCCTTCCTTGTCTGGTTCCATTTGATGACACCCAGTTTTCAACTGAGATTAAAAGTTGATTTCTGTCCACCTTCTCAGTGACCATAATGACTTAATAATTTTTTATTATGTTCTCCCGTGACTGTTATCTGTTACTCCTTCAACCTGCTGGGTTCTGGCTTTCTAAATTATTCCTAATGTAGAAGTGTGTACGCCTCCTCTGAATCTTTTCCAGTTCTGCTGTATCATTTTTGAGATGATGGGATCAGAATTGCACACCACAATACGGACGGTGCCTGCAGTGGTATACTCTGTTTTAGTTTATGCTGCTTGCCTTATATGCCTTGCCATCCATTTTGCTCATTTGGCTGCTGTTGAGTATTGAGCGATCTCTTCACGGATGTCTGTTATAATTCCGAGGTTTCAGTGGTCGGTTCTGAGCCCAACATATTTTAAGTAAAATCAGGAATATATGGGATTTTTTTCTGATGTACATCACTTTACATTTATGTACATTAATTTCAAAGTCCTGCAGTACTTCCCTGTTAGCACTTAGCTTATTACTCTGAGTAGCTTAGTATCTTCAGCAAACTTTCATTTCATTGTTCATCTCCTGTTTCTGATAGGTTATGAATAAATCACTGGTGGCCACCCTCCATTGTGAGAACTGCCTATCTATTTCCTATATTTTAACAATTATCTATTCATCTTCCCATCGTTGCTTATATTCATTGAAGTATGTTTGTTAGAGATCTTGTCAAAAGTCTTTTGAAAAGTGAAATAAATATCATCAGTCAGTCTGTCCCTTGTCTAACATGCTTATTGCTTATGCATTTTGTCCTCAAAGTGCAAAGGTAAGATTGTGAATCAGCCCTTTTGACTCCCCCTAGCATATCTTATTTATTCCTATGTCCACTACTTCTGTATTTTGTTATGGTTTGCTATAGTTTATAACATTTTTCAACATGCTGTTGTATTTACATTCTTCCAGTCCTGAGATACCATGCAGTTATTGCACAGTCAGGTAACAGTGAGCAGTTTGGATGCTACCATTAGAGATTCAAATAAAGGCCTCCAGAGATCTGCAAAGTGCTACTGGCTGAGTACAATATGTGTTGAAGCAGAAGCAATGGTTGAATGATACCTGATACCTTCTCATTTAAATTCATAAAACCTTGTGCTTTTCAGTGGAAAAGGAAGCCATTTGAAAGTCTTAGGATTGGCCAGTTTATTGTGCTCCCTCAGATAAGGAGGAAAAAGAAACAACTTGACTGGAAATAGAAGTCCCCTTTTCCTCATCCCTAGATTTGCTGCAGTCGCTGAGCATGCGTGACCAGCTGTGTGGTGCTTGGCTGCAGGATGGGGACACCACACCGCACCGCACCACACCACACCACACCACACCACACTTGTGTGCAGTAGGTCTTCAACACATGTAGACCTCCTTTGTTGTTCGAAGCATCTGATCAAATTCTGGGAGAGAATCGAGTTGGAAATGTTGCAGTTCCAAATGGAGAAAAATGTCTTCACATTGACATCTTCAGAGTCTGCACCACAGCAGCTTCTTCCCACGGGCAATAAGTGGCACAATATTTCAGCTCTTATGAACTGAATGAACACTGGTCAAACTGACTCACCTCCTGCAGGTAGTGTATTAAAAGTGGGTATATGCATAAAGAGCTGAACATTAATGGGTTTGGTGATTTTTATGGAGCCGGATACTACATGTCTGAGAAATGAAATATCAAATAAGAAATTTGCTGCAGGTAGGATCTTTTTGTACCATAATTTAAAACATTTCCTGAATACACTATGCATAATTCTGTGCACAGTATATAAAAAGAAGTTGCCCTTCAAATGAAAACATATAGCAAAAGGTGAGGGGGAAGTTAGAAATATTTTTTGTTTCTTTCAGATGAGGCTATGGTTCATTATACCATGAACCATTACCAAAAATATTTTATGCTGTAATATTTTGTTTATTTTGTTTTAGGGAGACAGTTTCTTTTAAGACGTTCATGACAGTTTATGTTCTTTTTCCGTCACCTATCAAAACATATCAAAATTGCCAAAAATGATGTTAGAAGTCAATTGCTTCACAGATCCTACGGAGCATTCATTAAAAACAGTGCATTTAGCCTACGGATTGGACATGCAGAAGCACAGCAGTAAAAGCTACCTGTTGAGTGCTTGACTTAGTAGGCTAATTGCTCTGATGTTTTGAAAATGAAAGGTATGGCTGAATAATCAAAGCCAAATCACATTGTCATAGCATTTGCTAGAAAGGTTAATAACCAAGGCTGTATCCACATTAGACTGTCAGATGTTTGTCTAATTGCAAAGTATGCTTTTAAAGTGAAATGAATACCTAAGAGAGAAAGATCTGGGGCCAAATTCCTTGTTGATATAAATTGGTCTTGCTTTTTTAATTACAGGTGAGCTATTGTAATTAATAGGAGACAATTTGGCCCAAAACCTGTGTTATTGTTAATCCACATACAGGACTGATAAACTATTACTGCTCTGAAGACGAACTTATAGGTAAAGGAGGCTATAACTGGTACTAAGAACATTTAGCAAGAAGAAATCTTGCCAATCTTGCTAATACTGCGTTGAACTGTCATTCAAATCAGGTAAAATTGCAGGGAGGATCTGTGGCAGTGACTGAAAAATCTACTTTCATTTGTTATTACTTCCAAACAATAACCTGATTTTGTAGTCACTAAAAGGCTAACTCTTAGAACTTGTAATAATGAAGATGAACCACCTTGTGTTTTCTTATTTTCTGTCTCACTGCCTTGTTTAAACTTGTATGTTGTCTGAGAAATAGCTACTCTTATCTGCTAGTTTAGTTTTCAGCAGTAAGGGATGATTCAAAAAAGTCTTGGTGTACAAATAATGTTAAAAAAATTAGAATTTGTCTAAAAGTTACAGTGGTAACCGTAACTACTACAGCTAATCCATTTACGGTATGTCCAAAGACTGCACTGAAAACTTACAGATAAGCCAATGATGTGACTCAAGGTCTACTCCATTGTAAAAAGCCCTTAAAATTGTAAAGTTGTCAAGGGGCTGCTGATGACTGAGCACACTTGCTGGATACGTGCATGGTGCTGGTTGCCTCTTGCTGTCAGTGTTACTGTATTAGACCCTTGCAGCAAAGAACCTGCATGCATATAGGAACAGCTGGAAGTACACATAAAAAGTAATAGCTTTTACATGATCATCTGCTACATTGCAGACCAGCTCAGAGAATCATCACCAATCGCTGCAGCCTGCGATGGGACTGGGGATGCCAGCTTGCCACCGAGACAAGGCTCTGTCCCCTGAAGGAGAATGCTTAGTCAATCAGACAGAAATAAAAATAGACAGCATATAAGACAGAACATATAGAGGAGGCCAGTATGAAGGATTTTTTAAAATGTTTTTATGTATATATGTGTTTTAAAGATGAGTATCTAGTTGCAGCTCGGTTATTTTGTATTCTCCTGAGGGCTTTTCCTTTGCTAGCTATCCTCAGGGAAGCAGACATGGTTCCTACATTAATGGAGTTTTTTGAATTCTTGGTTTATATAAACTTTTCCCCCTTTCTGTGGAAAATCTTTTTGGTGGCTATCATAGCAAGTAGGAGGATGAAAAAGATTGAGGACGTTATGATTAGCCTCTCTTACATGAAACTGTTGGCAATAAAGCTATATATTGGACACATCTGAAGTTTCATACCAAAGATAACTTCTGAGTTCCGCCTAGTTTAAGATATTCTTCCCATGTCTGTCCTTTCTTATATCACGTAAGTCCATAGCAAAAATGCTACATATACGAGATATTAAACATACTTCCTCTTTTTATCGTGGGGCCTTAAGGAGGATCCATTTCGATTTCGTCTTTGCTAAATAGGGATAATTGGTTCTCAACAATTAACCTACATGACTGCAGTGATATCTGCAGTCTGCAGACGTGTAGCTGATTCAGGAAAATCCCAAGTACTTGATGAGACCTGAGCGTACTCAAGGAGGGCAGGTACTTCTGTAGATACTTTAATTCTGTCTTTGAGATTTGTTGAGCTGCCACTGGGAGTAATGTCAACAGCTTGCTAAATCTTCCCAAATCCAAAGGAGATGTGTCTCAGCACACTGGCTTTCTAGATGATCTTTCTGTAGAACTCCATGTTCCTCCCCTGGATAAGGCAGGTGGACTTAGTTACCTTAGTCATAAGGATATTGCTCAAAGCCTCCCACAGTTTGTATAAGCATATGGAAAATGACTCTACAGAAGAAAGAAATTACTTGGTACCGCCCATTTTCCCCCACCTCAAATCCCACCAATTATATTGAGTAAGTTAAGTGCCAGAGTTGACAGGAATCGGGTATGTGTTGCACAGTGCAGTCCTTGATACCACACACTTAATATCCATCGAGCATTGGATTGACACCCCTTTTGTATGTTTGGAGGGTCATGCCTGCTGTTAGTTACCAGGTGATGACATGATAGCTGTGACACGTCTTCCCATAAAACTGAATTACGGTAGTTTTCTTTCCATTCCTAGACTATTAGCAAAATCGGTCTTCTATTTGTTCAGAAAATGACACTTTGATGAGCCATGGGTCTGAGCTCTTGTTCTGACTATGTGGTGTTCCTCTCCTGAGAAGCAGCTGTTTATGTTAGCTGGTTTCTGGAGGTCTGAATGGGACCTTCTGACTAAACTGAGAGTTATTCTTCAGCATTCTGTATTCTTAGTATTCCTGAGTGATTAGATTCCATTTGAAATTAATTTTTCTGGTTTATGGAGGTCTAAAAGACTCCTTGTCCTGTTAGATTCAAAACACCAGCCTATATCTCACATATACCCTGTGAGCAGAGTTTCCACAAGATATCAAAAGGCAATCAAGGTTCTCCTGGGCTGCCTTTATAATGGAAAAGTATTTTTTTCCTGAAAACCTGTGCATTGTATCTCCACATCCTTTTAAAAAACCCAGTTTCACATGTTTGGAGACCCAACACTGGAGAAATATGTGCTTACTTAGTGGGACGTTTTATCAACAGTAAAAACTACTAATGCTCCAGTTTAAGGTTTGCACAGTGACCTGTAAATTCACAAATGACAGATGATGTCTTACTCCTTGTCACACTGACAGCCATAGCATAGAATCATAGAATCGCCTAGGTTGGAAGGGACCTTTAAAATCATCAAGTCCAACCATCAACCCAACACTGCCAAAACCACTACTAAACCATGTCCCTAAGCACCACGTCTGCATGTTCAAGTTAACAAAGAGAAATAAGAAAATTAAGATGGCAGCGTGTTTTCTTTGACAGCTCAAGTGACCTGTAACTTGCTTCTCTTTCATGGAGAAACATAGCCTGAACACGGTGATATTAGAGACCTTCTGTGAACAATCTCAGTTAACAGTGATTCCTTCAATAGAGGTGAAATGGGAATAGTTTGATAATGGGATGTATTTCTTTTTAAATAATCAGATTATTATTTCTGCCAAAATGTTCATGCAAGGTTTGGATTTGTCTTTGTTTTTAAGCTATTTCCCATGTAAATAAATACGCCAAATCTAGGGAGGGCTGTAGTAGCTATGAGTCAGTGTAGAAACTAGACAGAGACTTTTAAAAGAAACGAAAAAGCAGTCATGGGAATTCAGTGTATTCACCTCTTAATTACAGAAGCAACTGGAGCATAATGGGGAAGGATGATAAACAGAAGAACTGAACTCGACAGCTCCTCCACACAGGGCAAAGAAATGCATTGTCTGTGCAAGATGTGCCCCTAGTGTGTCTGTATTACTTTGTATAAAGGCCTCATGTTCTTTGTTTGGCTGGAAATGAGAGAGGCAGACAGCTCACAGCTCAGGGACTATAAGGTTGTCTGCATTGCTGTCTTGGTGAGGAGGAGTTTCTGATGAACTTGGAGAGGAGCTGAGAGGCTGCCAGGCTCTGCAGGCTCAGGAGAGTCAAGGTGACATGCATTTGGCCATGCTAGAGAGAAGGAGAAATCACCTCAACGAAAAGATCAGGGAGAACGTATCTCTGTTGCTACCAATGTCGAAGTCGGTATATTTTGAAAGCTTGCACTCAGCATACATAACTGCAGAAAATGAATCATGGAATCACAGAATTTTCAGAGTTGGAAGGGACCTCTAGAGATCATGTAGTCCAACTCCCCTGCTGACGCAGGAACGCCTAGAGCACATTACTCAGGACTGCATCCAGGCGGGTCTTGAAAATCTCCAGAGAAGGGGACCCCACAACCTCCCTGGGCAGCCTGTTCCAGTGCTCGGTCACCCTCACCATAAAGAAGTTTTTCCTTATGTTTGAACGGAACTTCCTGTGTTCCAACTTGTGCCCGTTGCCCCTCGTCCTGTCACTGGGAACCACTGAAAAGAGTCTGCCTCCATCCTCCTCCAACCCACCCTTTAGATACTTATAAGCAAGAATAAGGTCTCCCCTCAGCCTTCTCTTCTCCAGGCTAAAGAGTCCCAGCTCTCTCAGCCTTTCCTCATAAGGGAGGTGCTCCAATCCCCCAGTCATCTTGGTTGCCCTCTGCTGGACTCTCTCCAGTAGTTCCCTGTCCCGCTTGAGCTGGGGAGCCCAGAACTGGATGTGGCCTCCCCAGTGCCGAGTAGAGGGAGAGAATGGCCTCCCTCGACCTACTGGCCACACTCTTCCCTATGTAGCCCAGGATTCCATTGGCCTTCCTGGTGACAAGGGCACATGGAAAATTTACTATCTACAAGGACCCCCAGATCCTTCTCCTCAGAACTGCAAGCCTAGGCACATTATGAAGAAGCCTAGGCATGTTATGTTAGTACAGACTGTTACTTCTAGTTCTGGTTAAAAGGATGCAGTAATATTTCAGCTTTTTTTTTTTTTTTTTTTATAGTGGTGCAAGGAAAGGTGGTGTGCTGAGAACACTACCTCAGCATCCTCCTATTGTAATTTGTGTGGTTGTTCTTTTAGGGCTGGATACAACTCTCTCTTCATCTATCTCTATCTTTATGTTCCTGGAGGGTGGAGAGTAGAATTTCACATAAAAGAAGTCCACTAATCCCCCTTGTCCTCACTGCCCACCCCCAATGCACTTTTCAGATCCATGATTCTGCTTTTCCTACGTGTGCTACCCTTCAGGAATTTTAGGTAGAGCTGCTGCCTTTAATAAGGGGACAGTCTACTCAAAATACACTTCAGGCAGAGTCCCCAGCCCTGAAAATACAGGACATAGGCACTGTTTTGGGAAAACCATGCTCTATAATTTTACCTTCTGATTTGTCACCCAAAGGAAGTCAAAAGGCTTCCATCACTTCAAAGGGAGAGCCAGTGGAAGACTTTCACCAGTTGATGCTCTCCAGACGCCAAGTCCTGGATGACAGAAGAGGGTTTCCCCGTGAAGGGGAGGAAAACCCCTCATCTGCTGCTCTTATAGCAGCAGAGAGAGAGGGGAGGAGGTATGGAGTTCAGGGACCAGAAAAAGAACAAGACGACACAAAACTTGCAAGCCGTTATGAAGGGGACACTACTGATGTGTAATGTGGGGTGAACTGGGGAGTCTCAAGGATAATGGAAAGCATGAATTTGTGTGCCAGGGATATAAAGGAATTCATTCCAGTGCTTCATTTGTTGGGCTGTGTGCAGGGGTGAAGGGAACAGTATTGAATTAATTGGGGCAGCTTGTGTGTGGGAGAGCAGAGCTAATTAGGACTGTGTGGGGATGCAAGTATAGATGGAAAATCATGTGTGTTTAGGGAGCAGAATCAATTAGGAGCCTGCACTGGAGAAGCTGGGGGATTGTCCAGTTACAAGATTGTTTGATTAGGAAAACGCATTGGTGCTTTGGGGAAACAGAAATGCTTTTTTTCAGACGATAGGGAGGCAGATCAGGATTAAGGAGGTAGAGCAAAGAAAGAATTAAAAGGAAACCTACCTTTATGTCCTCTCACCTTCCTCCATCTAAAATTCATCCCCCCCTCCCAGGAGTCTCGTCCTTTTTCCATCTTTAATACAAAGGCAATTGAAAATGACATAAGAGGAAGAAAATGCCTTGCCTTCTTCCCAAATCAAAGGGCCAATGGCCTCCCTCCTGTTTGCATGCTTTGGCATTAAGAATGTAGGGCTGGTCTGCTCTTTTCTGTTCTTCCTTTGTATAAACTTTAGTAGTGGGGAGAGAGGAGCTACAGAGAAGTCACCTCAGCAGAGAGTCGTCTTCCCCTACCGAAGGAGACCATGTGAACAGTTTTACGCTGTTCCTGAGATTGCCAGTTCACCTATTTCCAAATCAAAACTGCTGTGCAAATTTGAATGCAGTTTTTCTCAGGGAGGCTTGATGTTAGCAAGTATAGATTCTATTTATATATGTTCATTCATACATATTTGTTTCTTTATATACCAGTATTTTGAACTTTATGACACATTATGTTATGCAGTAAATTTTGTTATAATGGTGTTTTTATAAATGTGTTCAGAAGGCCCTCTGGCCCTGTCTGAGGAGCACAATTATTGTAATAAGCTGAGGTTTTAAATTTTGCAATGTAAAACAACTTGTGAGTAACTACGTAAAGAGAAGATTGAGGCATTAATGTTCTCTGAAAATGAGAGGGAAAAGGAAACACTCACGTAAAATGAGAAGCAAGCAATACCAGGTGTTTTGTGTTATGCTTTGATAATATTTTTCTCTCAGGTTAAGAGCCCTAACTACTAGGCTCTTCAAATCCTAGGAGATTTTTTTGACAAAACCTCTAGACTTTTCAAAGCCTGATTTACATGTACATATGCACATTTTTAAAACGCCTTCTCACAAATACAAAACCTACTTTTGAAGAAAAAAAAAAAAAAAAAAAAAAGAAAAATGATCAGCCCTTCTCCAAATTTCAGTAGGCGATGAGTCTCCCAGCTCAGGTGGGCGCATGCTGCTTGGCCTCTCAGCCCTTTCTTGTGGAGGACCCGATGACTTCCATTTGTTCCCCTCCATGTTGCATTTCCTGAGCTCATTCACAGCTGTCTTCATTATTCACAGCTCTGAACTGATGAAAGGAGAAAAAAAAAAAAAAAAACAAACGTAAACACAGTGACACATGCATCCGCAGCACNCCATGCGTTTTTATCTGTGTATTTATTGTGGGAGTGTTTCGGGAGGGGAGCTGTGGAGGTGGTGACCCTTGCTGTTCCCTTGCAGGAATGTCAGCTCTGCTGGAGAGGAGGCCCGCCGAAGAATGAGGGAGTGTGATGGCCTGACGGACGCATTGCTGTACGTGATCCAGTCTGCTCTGGGGAGCAGTGAAATTGATAGTAAGGTTGGTCATCTTTGTCTTTTGAGGAGCAAGAAATCCAGGTATTCAGGGTACATCAGGACTGTAAAGTGACAACTTGGTTTTTTTGTTTTTTTTTTTTTTTTAAAAGATGCATTGTGAGGGATGCCTTAGCAAAGCATAATTTAGCCCATTTTTTTCTTTGCCTTCTGTTGAGCTGTGTATTTTTGTGTGGTAAGTAAGTGTTGGATTTGTGGCTCCCTGTGTAGTGTGCACAGGTAAGCATGTCACTCTCTCACTTTAATTATTAAGGGAGAAAATATGGTACTGATTTAAGAAGAGCAAATATGTTGTATTCCGTGTAAACTTCCTTATACTGCTCTGCCAGGTTTACCTTAAAATTGATTTTCAGTACCCATTATGAGACAGAGCTAATAACAGTGAGGTAGGCTTACAAGGCAAACAAACACAAAAAAAATGTGTGCAATTAATAAGCAATTTTACAATAATCCCATTGTTATTTCCTCTTTGAAAAGGATCAATGAATACTTTCGATAACAGCTGTTTTAAGATGTATTGTTAAGTCAACTTTACTTCTCTGAAGTACTAGGATATGAACATGCTTCTCCAGAGGTGAAAGGCACTGCCTAATTAAAAAGATTTCAAGCATTTACAAATTGAAGATTTGTAATACATTGAAGTATTCCAGAGAAGAAGAAACAGGCTAGTTTCACATACCTTTTGCTTTCAGTATATGGTGCTAAATTAATTACAGTTGCTGCTCTAAGGCAACCATGGTCCATCTGCAAACCCCTAAGAAGGAGAGCCACCTTTTGAATAGCAAAATTTTGAAGCCCACTAGGTTTGTATTTCCAAATGATCCTTCACGGATAGCTGTCTGTGGGTTTATAGATTGGAGAGGGATAATCTCCAGAACTTTCTAGTTGTTAGCCTGAACCAAATAAGGGAAATTTGCCCATGAATTCACGGGAGGGAGACAGGAATTATGAGAGGTATGTAGCACGCGGTGCTGGGCTGGCAGCATGGTTTTGTTTTTTAAAGGGGTAAAAAAAAAACCCTACCCCAAAAAACCCCACAACCCACCAGCCAATAATCAATTTTCCATTAATAAAAGTTTAGCAGAGTGAGGAAGGGAGGAGGCCACCCAGCAGATGGGCACCGCACTTGCAGCAGGGTTCAGCGCAAACTGGGCTGCATCTGCAGCCTGACACCTCTCGCAGTGCAACCCCTGAGTGCGGGGGCTTCGTTTAGTTTCGTTACCTTTGGAAGAGCTGACCCGGGCAAAGCTCCCTGATTTGGCTTGCCTGACAGAAAGGAGAAGTCAGGGTGACTTCACTGGAGCAGAGGGAGAGGTGGATGGAGGAGGAAGTCAGTTTACACCCCATCTCCCAGTTCAGCTGCTGCTTTTTCCAGCTGTTTCTTTGTAGGTGACCTGACTGATTTCAAGATTGGTTTTACTGCTAAAAAGGCTAAATAAGGAGCGCAGTAAGCTCCCTGTTTTGCCTCTTGTTGTTAATACAGACTGTTCTGTTTATACTCTCAGTTGTAGCTGGTATGACTTGGAAAAACTGCAGGCTAAGTCCTATATGGGGGAAAAAATGAAGAAATGAGAGAAAAAGTATTCTCCCTGCCTTAGTAGCTTTAACCTCCTATCTAACAGATTTTAACTGTATGACATAAAGCAGTTGTGCAGCTAAATACAAAACACCATAGTGTAGCCTCTTACCGTGCATCTTTATCCCAAAGTAGAATGTAATTTTAATTAACTATTTTAATAACTGACTCAATCACTTTTTAATCTACTTTCAAAAACGGTGCTATTGTAACAGAAAGTCGAACTTTAAAGTTAATAAATGTTGTTTTCCAAATGCTATGACAATTGCCCTAATAGATAATTTTGTAATATTGTTAGTGACTAAAAACCAAAATGCAGATCTCTGATCTTGCAGGGTTGAAAAGAGGATGGGGGACTTGCAAGCACATGCAGAGTTGTTGTTAAAGTCATTCCTCATGTCAGTGAAGTTAAGAGTGCATAAATCTTAACAGCATTACAAGCATATTGGCAGCAGTGTTTCTTATAAATGTGTGATAGGAAAAAGCTACGCTAATTCAAGTTAAAGTGTTAAAAATTAGTGACTTGGACGTGGTTACCTGACAAAGTTACTCTTCATAATTTTGATTTGATCTGTTAAAGAAAGACTGCTGAACTCATATTTAGTCTACTTGCGATGAAACTGAAAAATATCTGTAGGAATGAGGAATACCGGGACCCTCGAAAGTTAAAGGCTACAAGTCAAGAAGGAGTGAAGTCTGTCCAACTGCATGACTAGAACCAGCTTTCTTGGCTTGTAGAATTCACCTCAGTGAAGAAGGTGTCGGTTGCATTTGAGCCTTGGAAGCTTGCTTATCGGTTTTTTGTCTGAGGTAACATTGTCCTTGCGGTGGACTCAGTTTATTTGTTTTCAGCGTAATGAGAATTTTAAGTATGAAAACTGTTATTTGTAAAAAGGGGAATTAAAATTTAGAACCCTAATCAACAAACACAGAGCTTCAACTTCAGCATGCTATGGCTGTGCAGAAGTAAATATTAGCAAGAGTGAATAAAATCCACGTACGGAAATGTTAAATAAAAGTAAAGGAGGTAGCAAACTTCTTAAAAATGTATGGTCACTATGAAGTCTGCAAAGCTTTCAGGTATGAAAGGTGCACTAAGAACACTTTCTACACACGCAGGTATTTCTACATGTATTTATGTATTTGTCTGAAGATTCCAAATTAGTACAAGTGTAATGTGAAATTTCATCTGTGTTAAATAAATAAATATTCCTGTCTAGGTGATTTTGAGTGCAATATCATCTCTGGAACTTAATGTCATCACAAAAATCATGTGCCAAATGCATACCTGGCATAAGCTCATACAGTATACGAATGTAAATGAATCCCCATCTGTTTGCCTCACTGGTGAATATGGCAGAGTAAGACGAAGCTGGAAGCCTCACAGTCATTCCGTTCTGGGTTAATGGAGCACCAGACCTGGGATGTAGTGACTATTGTTTTTTATCTCCATGGAGCATTAGGAACGGTTGAAATAAATATAGGTAGATACAGACTGGCTTTTCTAACCATGCTTTCCCTGCCTCCAGAAAATTAAGCCAATATCCTTCTTATTTGGGATAGTCAAATCACATTGAACGAACTTAATGAGTAGGCTTCAAGTAAGTCTAAGCTGAACTTCTTTTAGATTTGCAGAAGTTTTGTTGAATTATCAGTGATTTTTTCCTCCACTGGGTCTCACTCCGTTTCTGGATTCCTATCAGTGTCTTCTACAGAAGGCACAACCTTTTAGGGGCCAAATGGACGAAAGAGAAAGGCTGCCAGCCAGATATATGCAGCCTGGCTAGAAGCAGTAAAAGCAGCAAGACTCTGAGATTTCTAGTCTTACATCTGGGACTCAGGGAAATGTCATCTGTTTGTGCTACACGTACTTGTGAAATGGAACTCAGATCCTGTTTTTCTGGTAATTTATGTAGAATTGATGCCAGAAAAAGGTTATATCTGAATTTAAAAACAAACAAAATCAGGCCCACAACCTACTGCCATTTTTCTGTTTGTAGCATTTTCCATTCACTGAGATGGGAGTTTGCTGACATTCTGTGTGTGTTTGGGTTCTCTTGATTGCTTTCTACCTCAGCTTCTGTTTCACATGGGGCTCCAGTGTGAAATTCAGAATGACAGTAAAAAAACGCATGGAAAAATATTGTCCAGACTACTGATTTCTTTCCATAAAATTTTCTAAATCTCTTAAGCTTTGGTTACTGGGGGAGCACTCAGAAGTAAGCAGATAAGAATTTTGCTGGGAAAATGTATGTGCGAAGATCAGTGATATTTCCTCTGCTTGTATACAGAGTGAGCAAGGGAAGGATTTTAACTTTTTTCTGGTTTTGTCTTCTGTTGTTGGTTTGGTTTTTTTTGTCACGCTTTTCAGACCGTTGAAAACTGTGTGTGCATTTTGAGGAACCTCTCATACAGGCTAGCTGCAGAAACATCTCAGGGACAGCAGATGGGAACAGATGAACTTGATGGATTACTCTGTGGCGATGCCAATGGAAAAGACGCAGAGAGTTCAGGGTGCTGGGGAAAGAAGAAGAAGAAAAAGAAATCACAAGATCAGGTAATGAAAGTTACTTGCAGCTGTGTTGCGAGTAGTTGAAGTGCCCATCATTTAAAATATAAATAATTAATGCACTGTATTAGAAGTAAAGTGCATGATGCATAATGTACAAACCGTTGCCTTTGTTAATTAGCTGAGAGCTTAAAGCAGAGTATGGCTCTAGAGTAATGAAAGGAAATATGTTTGCCTGAGAAAGTTGCACATTACGTGGTGGCACCTGGAAACTGTAGTCACGGGTACACTCTGCACGCCATAAATACTACAAACTGCTCAGTCTATTGGAGGAAGCCATTTATAATGAAAAGTGTAATTCTTAACATTCAGATGTAATCTGCATATACTTTTCACTGTACTTCCACACAGCCACATGTGTGTAGAGGCGTTGATGCCAGCAAACATCAGGCTTATATTTGTATACTTATTTGCTTCAAAGTTAGTCTTGTACTCTGCCACTACATGTTGGGAGAAAACTGTACGGAACTGAATCAAGCAGTATGAGTGAATGTTAAAAAAGCATGCATATTTGATATATTTAATGTCATTACCAAGCAAAGATTGCAAAGTACAGTCTTCATAGTTTCCTCAAGTTATTTGAGGTGCTGCGGGTTTTTATTTTAGATGGGTTGACTTCCAAAGTGTATTTATCTTCTTGTTTTCCCATTACCAACCTAAAATTTGGGAAATGCTGACAATGATACTATAGAAGAAGATGTTGTTCTATCAGTACACACACTAAATAGCAATGAGAATGGCTACTGATTTATGAACTTTTTCAGATGGCCTGTGCTGGCAGCAGGTAGTTCTCCATCTCTTCCTAGTCTTAGTCTTTTCCATTGCCATTTATTTCTGTTTCAGATTGCTCGAAGAAAATACTCATTTGAGTAAGCAATTAGGCACACAAGATATTTGAATAAATTATGTAAACCAGTACTGAAAATATTCCTGAGTTCATAAAGGCAAATTGTGTTAATGTGGAAAAGTTATAGGAACATCAACAAGCTGAGATTTGGGTACTGAAAAGTGCAGTGCTCATGGCTAGTAAGACTTTAATTTCACCTCTTTTCTAGTTAAACACTACAGTCATCAGATAACTTGAATTTATTATGGCCTTTAGTTGGAATTCTTGTGTTAGGCTACAGTGAGATAAAAAGTGCCAACACAATCTAATTTTACGCCATAAAAAGTCATCATCTCTGTTCCTGAATTAACAGTTCCCACACACTACACTTGCAGTTATTCAAAGTGCAGGAACAAAAATAGCATGTCTGGATATGAATGGGTCATACTGCAACTCGCCTTTCTCGTTTGATGCTCTGTTTACCAACACATACGCATGCATGCGCGCACATGCACACTGTATAAAGTCATCTTTAACTCTTCCTTTTCTATTTCTTCTGTGATTTCTGGATCTTGGGTTCATACTTCTAACGCTGTACCACTGACTGTTTCATTGTTCCTGTCAGACACGCTCTACTTTAAAGGTTCCCTATAAAAGGTCTTTCTTATCCTCCAGGCCTAAGAACTAATCTCTCTCGGCTGATTTTCTTTACAATATACATGTGTTCGTTATCAGCATGCAGCATGGTAAAGGACTATTCAGATCTGCTTGCGCTTGTCTAATGGAAGGATTTAACATAATTTTTAAAATCCAAAGAAAAGTAAAACTATGCACATATTTTCAGGTGTATGTTCACTAGGCTGTTCTGTGTCAGGGAAATAAATTTACTCTTTCCAGAACTGATCTTGTGGTGCAGAGGACCACTTTGCCTTACGAACATTAGAAATATTTTTCTAATGATTTTTCTTCTTTCATCTCCTTTCCTTTAAATGTGGACAGCCTACCCCATCTTGCCATATACCAGTTCTCAGCTGTGGTTATTATTCAGTTTGGGAGTTTAAGGGAGCCTTGTGAGTTTTCTGCAAAGTGTGATATTCTCACCCCATGATCCTTACCTGTTGTTCACCACATGAAACATTTTAAATATGTTTTCAAGTTAACTAGAATGCTACTAAAAACGAATGTGACTGAGGTCTATCAGCAAGATCACCATGCCAGAAACGGCTCTCCCAAGTTACTCTCATAAATGGAAAAGAAAAACAGAAGAATTTTTTTCGTGTAACTGTTCCTTTACATTAATAGTGTAGAGCTTGACCCCCAACTCAAACTGTGGTAAGGGTAAAGTTAATCTTTTTGTCCATTTATTTTGGAAAAAACAAAAGTTATTTCTGTTTCTTTGGCTCCATCATTCACTTGTGGTTTTTCAGGACATCTGTACCTTCATTACTACTGAAAAGCAGGACTAACTGGAAAACCAGATAATTTTCTTCTTCTGGACTGTGTCACAGTCAGGAATACTCTGTTTACTGTTTCTCTGTGTGTCAAGAAAAATCAGTATTCTTGGGTGTTTTGTTGGGGTTGGGTTTTTTGCTAGGCAAGAGTCTTTAGCAACAGGATCATCTTGTGTTCCTCAGCTTAGTCAGAATTCACTCATCTGAACTATGCTCGTCAACACTTTCTGCGGCTTCCAGGAGAACGTTTTCACATGTCCTTTCACCATGCATCATCTCCCTATGTGCTGACTGCTACCCTGTGTATTAC
The DNA here is from genome assembly GCA_013397275.1 of Burhinus bistriatus. Classification (NCBI taxonomy): domain Eukaryota; kingdom Metazoa; phylum Chordata; class Aves; order Charadriiformes; family Burhinidae; genus Burhinus; species Burhinus bistriatus. The sequence continues at coordinate 482,725 of VYXH01010550.1, forward strand.
ACATGTACATATTCTTCTACAATAATCTCATCGTTTTTTATGCAAGACTTTTAAATTTTTCCAGTTACGCCTTTCCTAATCTCTTTTCAGCTGCAGCGCTTAAGCTGTTACTTGCTGCTTCTTCTGTCCCTCAGAACAGATCACGTGCTCACCTTGGGATGCTATTTTTAGAGTACTCATTCCTCTAAGTGCCTCAGCAAGGAAGCTTTTATCCTCTGAAATATCTTATAATAGAGTTCTGAAGATCACGCTCGTGGTGGACAGTGTTTTACGTGTAAATGACCATGGCATACCTGTGGAATCTTCATAGGATGCAGTGATTTACAGCATCTGAAACACTGAAAGTGCTGCACACCACCACAGATTTGGAACCTGTGGAAGGAAACCTCAAAGCAATGGAAGGCAAGAAAGATATAAAAGTAGTCAGTTAACCAGATGCCTTGTGAAGAGACTGCATTGAGCTTCAGGCTATTTTTAATCGATTATTCAATCTAGACTATGCAAACCTGGTTACCTGTTGGAAAAGTCCTTCACAAATGTAAAACCAATTTTTTTTTTTTTAGGGTCCTTAATATTGTCATTTACAGATACACAAAGTGGAGTTCAGCCCAGTACTAATACCCCAGTTGTTTACCTGTGTGATTCCTTGAATAGTTGTTAGAGTTTTGCCTGTCCTGTCGGGTGAAGCACAGGGCACAGACATATCTCTTAAGAGTTGTAACACCTCAGTACAGGGGAGTAGTTTCCAGTTCTGCAGCATGCTACATTTTATGTCCTCAGAAAATAGGTGTTGAGGGTATAGCTATCATTCTTTTCAGGCAGTGCCATGGAGTTCTCATGTAATAAAATTTACTGTTTCAGTCTTCCTCAGAAGATAAGGTTCACAAAACAGTGGGGGGGAAACAATGTTCAGATTTAAGTAAATGTAATTGTGAAATTGTCCTTTTGGAGTATACTTCTGCAGTCCTTCACTTAGTTTCTCAAGTGTGTGTATTTTCTTGTACTCCTTCTGAAGTGACTGATATGGGCATTTATGAGGTGGTCTTCAATTTTGTAAATAAAAGTATTCAACTTACCTAAAAGCTGCTAGTAGCAAAACTACTGTAATTGGGCGATAATACCAGGTGTATCATTTTAGACAGCGGATGTGGATGAAGTCAGTTTTCTATACTTTTTAAAAAAAAAAAAAAAGAATCCCATACACAGCTAGGGAGTTTGTTTCTGAAACCATAAAGCAGGAGAAACCTTCTGTAACATTAAAGTCACTTTCTCATTGGTTTTCTCTGTAAAGAAAACAGAAGTTAATTTCTTTATTTTATGATTTAGGAAACAATTATCACTATTTCTCTAGGTTATATTTCCATTGTAGTTGCATGTAAGTTTCTTGAGGAGAACAGAACTGAGTGGTAATATCAAATGTGCTTTTCTTTGAAAGCCCTTTCACGAACAAATTGGAATATATTTTTCATCAATGATGTCAGTTGTCTATACCAACAGCAACTTCCCTGCATCTTGACATCAAATAAGAGATGTTTCTTTGTTCAGTTCATAGTTAAGTCTAATGTCACCTTTCAAATGACTTAAGGACTTCACTTAGGATCACAGGAAACAAGTGTTCTCCTCATTTCAGAATAAATGTGGGTTTTGTTAAAAGAGCCCACAATCCTTCCTCTCTTCAGCTCTTTACCAGGGCTCAGACAGATACCTGAGGTGTGTGCTTTGTCACACAAGTTTAATGCTGGAAGAAACCCAAACCTTCTAAAGATTTGCAATAAAAGCCAGGTATAGCATTGGTGTTATCTATGGAAAAACAGAAAGCGAAACTTCTGTAAAGGCTTCAGGAAAGATAAGTGAAACTCACCAGTCTTCGTTTCTGTCTCGGATCCCAAGGACTGTAATTCCCTGTCGTCGCTGCTGTTCATTATATTCTCTCTGCTGCTGATCTGTGATCAGCTGTTACTGAGCCCTCACCCCACAAAGCTCCCCAGCTGTAGATGCCTTCATCTCCAACTAGAACACTGTAGGCATTGACCTCTCTGCCTTGTATTGTGTTGCTTTTCACATGGAAATGAATTTTTCCACTTTGGAAAATTTTGTCACTGCTGTTGCTCTTCTCACTGCTGCCAACAGGTTTATTCTTCAAGCTGTACGAGAAAAAAGGATTAGGACAAAAAGCAGTGTCCTGGTTTCAGCTGGACTAGAGTTGTTTGGTTTTTTTCCTAGTAGCTGCTATGTTTTGGATTTAGTATGAGAATAATGTTGATAACACATATTGTTTTAGTTGTTGCTAGGTAATGCTTTTATTAAGTCAAGGACTTTTTCAGCTTCCTATAAAAGCTGACAGTGAGCATAGACAGGATAAGCTGGCTAATGAAATATTCCATACCATAGATATCATGCTCAGTATATAAATGAGGGTTGGCCAGGGGGCAGGAATCTGCAGTCGCCGCTTGGGACAGCCTGGGCAGTCAAATGTCGGGTGATGTTGTATCACTTTATTTTGTATATTCTTTTACTAGTATTATTATTATTTTCCTCTTCTGTTACTGTTCTGTTAAACGGTCTTTCTCTCAACCTGTGAGGTTTTTTTCCCCCTCCTTTTCTCTCTCTCCTCCCTACCCTACTGAGGGAGGGAGGAGTGAGCAAGTGGCTTTGTAGTCCTAGTTGCCAGCTGGGGTTAAACCACAACAAGCAGTTAGGGAAAATAACTTGTATGGTCCAATTTCAGTCAAAGAGCCAGGGAGTTGTCATTAATCCTGGTTTTATTTCTTGTTATGCAGTCTGTTATATACATGTGTGGCACTGTTTCATTTCTTTTCCTTTCTTCACAAAGAAGAAATAGACTGACTCCTTGGCTTCACACTCCCCTCGAGTTCCCCATCTGTGATCGTTCCTGTCAGCCCAGAATCTAGCCCAAAATCTGATTTTTTTTTTTTT